>JAQQAC010015530.1:876422-905642 GCA_029783875.1 Phataginus tricuspis | reverse complement strand
ACCCTCAGTTCCGTGGTACCCCAGAACTGCAATCAGCACCCTCAGTTCCGTGGTACCCCAGAACTGTCAACACCTTATGTAAATAATATCTTCATGACTCTACTCGTTGCATTAAATAGTATCATTTAAAGAAATAGTATTATTAACCTTAATAAAATTGATTTTACAAATTTATGTAGTTTGTCTTTATTTATCATAGATTTCCCCAGAATTGAAGAAGTTAATTCAAGTCTTACAAATCTTCCAAGCATATTCCAGACGGTCTATCCAAAGCAGTTTACTATAACCATTCTAGTTGTATAAAATTTTCCAAAATCGTGATGTTTTTAGCATATATGTAATTTATAAATGCCTTTTTATGCCACAAGATTTTAAAATATATAATATTTACTTGTCTACTAGATGACACCATCTATGTAGTAAGTCTTTGGTTTTATTAAACAAACTCAATAAAACAAAAAATTAACTTGAATAAAAGATATTCAAATAAGGGTGACGCATTCTATAGAAAAGATTTCTAAAATATAGAAATTAGCACAAATATTTAGCTTAATGAATTTTAAGAGGTGTTATCATGGAGATAAAACGCTTGAAAGAGAACACACACAGAATTTAGTTTATTTCCTCAATACTACAAATCACCTCATAATTCCGTCTGATTATATGTTCGACACTTAGTATTTATTAATTTTATTTTGAAGTTAAAACATTAAAGTTACTAAGAGCCAATAACTGTTTAACATCAATTGGCCTCTGTTACTCTTTCCATTAAATATATCCTCCCTATGTGCCCACTGAAGTTAAACGATTTCACAACGCATTCTAATATCCAGCGATCAAAAAAGTTGAATATTAGGCATTCTAAAAATGAATACCCAATAGTTTTATCAAAAGAATGGAGGTTTTTTTAAACCTAAAATGCATGACTTTTCTCCTCTGTGATAGTAACAACGATTTCAGCATGCAAACGAGCTCTCCCTGAAAAAAATATGCTGTTATAAATTACTATTTCATTAGATGATGCAATGCATTCAAATTATGACTCATCAGTTTACTTTTTAATTAGGAGGTTCACACACACCTCTATCTCCTCCTTACTATATAGTACAATGACTATTTTAAAACTTTGAATAATCCATTAATTACATAGTCTGATTATAGAAATAGAGATAAAGATTTCTGAGAAGCAATTATAAGGACCACTAGAAATTACTTTCTAGGAATTTTCAGAACATTTGTTTCTCTGATTTAACGGAGAACTTTGCTTGAATATTTGAGGAAATTTTCATGTGGAAACTTCATATTTTTGCCATAAGTGACATATATTTATAACATTTTAAGTGGTTTTAAATATATAGATTCTCAGAGCACAACTCTTAGGGGTGTGACTTGGGGAATGTTAATCTCTAAAAAATATAAGCAGCATTTTAGGATGAATTGATTTCAACTATATATTCTAATGACAAAAATAACCATTTGAAATTTGCTTTGGGATGTTTATACAGAGATTCAAAGTAATGCTTGTGTAAATATTTTAAATAATGGCCATGAAGAATGAATCTAAAAGAGAATGCAGTATGTGTTACACCTTTTATTTACCACAAAAGTATAATGGTAAAACATTTTTTTATTCTAGAGGATTTATTCATTCTTGATAATTATCAAAATAGCTCTCAAGAGAATTTTATCGCTTCATTCCACTAAAATATAAAATTCTTTATTTTCATTCTTAAACATAGCAGCAACTGTTAATTTTCTGGGTTTATTTTCAATTATTTATGCCTAATTAAAATAGGCCACATGATTATAGTCACCACTCTGAATTTAAATAGCCTTGTTTGGTATAAGGGGGAAAATGTTTCAGAACTCTGTATGAAATTATTAAATTATTTATATCACAATGTATAGCTGGCAACTTTGAGGAACAGTGGAGAGGTCACCACAGTGTAACCAGGCCATCTAAAGGACTTTAAACTTTACACAGGGAGTTGAGGAAGCACTGAGGGCTTTGAGCAAAAGAGGGAATGTCCAACTCTGGATTCCAAAGGATAACCTGGGTTGAGAATATGCTGCAGGACAGGAAAGGGGCCAGGCTGAGAGCAGGGTTACTGCAATAAGCCAGACAAACGGCCCTGGGGCTCTGGACTAGGATGGTAGGTTTGGAAGTGGAGGTAAGTGTTCAGATTCTGAGTATGCTTGAAGATAAAAGGAAGAAGGAGCAAAGCCTCTGACTGGAAGGCTGAGAGCCGGGGCAGGAAGGACGCCAGGTGTTTTGGTCTGAGCAGCTAGGGCGATGGAAGTTGCCACTGAGGAGGACAGGCTTTATTTTATTTTAATTAATTCATTCATTGTTCTGTGGAGTGAAGTTCAGGGTTGGATCAAGTTGTTTATTTTGCATTCAAATGGAAATGTCAGGTAGGCATTGGGAATACAAATCTCGGGTTGAGGGCAGACATCTGGTTTGGGGCCATAGCTACGAGTCATCAATGTGCACATGACCGGTAAAGACACAGTCTAGAGAGCATCCCCAACAGCCACATATGGAAAAGAGAAAATAGTCAAAGACTGAGACGAAAGCTACTGCAAATTTAAAATGGGGGAAATGATGAAAAATTAAGACACACAGTGAGAAGGAATAACCACTGAGTTAGAAGGAAAACTAGAGTGAGTGGAAAGCTACCTCAGCCCGTTACCTGGCAGTTGTCATGAATGTGTACGGATGGTGGAGGAGCTGGGCTTTATGGGCATGAGGGGAAATCAAGCCAGGACTAGATGGCAGTGTGGCCTGGCAGAATGGCCTACAGCCCCAGACGTAAAAACTAGTATCTTAGCATGCCAATTCTCCTTCCTCCCCTCCCCAAATTTGACCAAGAAAGCAGCTGTGGAAGGGAAACAATACAGAGAGAAATGACGAGTCTTAAGCATTCTTCCAGTAACCGTATTCCAAAACTTGTTTCAATTTGCACAGATATGAACAAACACGCATGGAGCTGCAATACAACACCCTCCCAGCACAGTCCTGACAGGATGGAAAGTACAATGGCAGCCTGGGAGGTCGGGGGAAGGAAAATGTAAAAATTAACTAACACAATTAGAACTAAGGTCCAGCCATGGGAATACAGAATGCTTAGCCCCTTACCCTAACCACCAGACAGGGGAAACGGCTTTATTACCTGGGAAAGATCAAAACAACAAAACACTACACTTCAATCATCCTTAATAACAATGTCTAGAATACAATAAAACTTTATGAGATGCATAAAGGAGAACATTACTCAAAATAAAAAGCATGCAAAGTAAGTAGAAGACGACCCATATATCATCCACTTATTGAAATTAGCATGCTTGGGACTTAAAATAATCATTATTAGTATGTTAAACAATTTATAGCAAAAGACTGACATATTGGGTAAGGAGACAGTGCATTTCAGTAGAAAACTGGAAGCTCTAAAACATACCAAATGGAAATTATACAATTAGGTCTGAAATTAAAGTTCAGTGGATGAATTTAACAGAAGATTGGACCTAGATAAAGAAAGGATAAATGAATCTGAAGTCAAGTGAAAAGAAATTATCTCAGTTAAACACGAAAGAAAAGGATTGTTTAAAAAATGACCATCATGGCCTGTGAAACACATCAGTAATACACATGCAATTACACAGCTGGACTATCAGAACAAGGGAAGAGGTAAACAGAATTGAAAAATGTTTGGTAAAAAGTCTGAATAACTGAAGAAATAGATGAAAAGTCTCAATCCACAGACCTAATCAGAATCTATCTACACATACACACATACCTGGGTATATCATAGGCAAACTTCTAAAAACCAACATAAAAAACCTTAAAAGAAAGAGACAAAATACACATAACTGAGAGAATAAGGACACAAATGGACAATGGCCAGAGCAAATACAAAGATAGAACTGTGACCCACAAACTGCAGCCGGGACACTGACCCACATTCTACAGTAACTAGCCAGGAAGTCAGCCTACTTTCTGTAAATCAGACTTGTAGGAAGTCAGACGACAGTCTAACAACCAGCCAAGAAGCTGAACAATGATGCCAGTAAAAATTGGTCCAAATTGGCCAGTACTGATTATAACTGACAGCTTCCCTGATTTTCATCCCATGTCCCACTTAGGACCACCAGCGAAAGCCCTGGGCACCCCTAGCAAATTGCCTAGGGTGCCCCGCATCGAGTCAGCCCACCTCCAGCTTCCCCATGCCACCAGGGGCTCACCGGAAGCCATCCCCTGTTCACTGTAAAGCCTCCCCACTTGTCTGCCTGCCTTTGAGTCTCTGCGCATGCAGGTGATGGAGGCTGACTCTGGATAAGGCCTTTGCCTGGTCTCATCTGGTCGGTCTTCACTGATGGCCACACAAAGTACAGAAGAACAAGAGTGACTTCCGACTACACAGAATAAGCAATTCCACCCAGAACATAAAAAAGTCTTTAAAGTGTGGAAGGGAAAAATAATCATAACCCAGAATTCCACAATCAGTGAAAAAATACTCGAAAAACGAATGCAAAACAAAGATAAGTCCACTAAGCAACAGCCGAGAGAATCTGTCACTAGCAGAATATGCTCAACAAAAATGATGATGTAAGTCCTTCAGAATGAAGGTAAATAATTCTAGATGGAAACTCTGTTTAAAAATGAAAGAAATTGAGGTTCCGGGAAGATGGCGGCAGGAAGGGAGCAGCAGAATTTTCCTCCCAACATTATATTTATCCACGAAAACACAGCAAATGCAACTGTTCCTAAAAGAGAGACCAGAACACACAGGAAAGCGCACACCGTGCAGCCACACCTGAGAGGACTCGGCAGCTGGTGAGGAGGGTAAGAAACGGAATCGCGACCCGGCAGAACACGAGCACTCCCCCACCCCAGCGCACCGGCGAGAGGAGAGGATTCAGAGCCGGGAGGGAGTGGAAGTGCAGGCCCAGGAGATAACCAGCCCTGGATCAGCCTCGGGAGCGCCAGCGCACAAAGCACGGTGTAGAGGAGATTGGAGAGACGGAGGGTGCAGGGTCTCAGTGGGAACACGCCTGCTTGCTCGCGCCTGGCTCAGGGAAGGAGAAAAGAGAAGAAAAAAAAGGAGAAAAGCGCGCGCATTGTTTTTCAGCGGTCTTAAAGAGACGGGAGTCCAGCAGAGGACCTCATCGCGGCGGCACACTCAGCCCAGCAGGCTGGGAGTCCTGGGGAGCTTCAGACCCCATAGTGGGCCACTGGGAAAGGGTGGCCATATTTAGGACTCCCAAAGAGCTCAACAGCCTCCCATTCATTCTCACCCCAGCCACAGCTTTACAGGGCCATGCAGAGCAGCGTGGCCACGGCTCTCGAACAGCAGAGCAACAGCGCCACCTACAGCATTCACAAAGAAACAATCCCTGGTGGGTGTTGTTTTTGTGTTTTTTTTTTTTAGGTGTTACTGCTTTTTCTTTTTCTTTCCTTTCTTTTCTTTCTTTCTCTCTCTCTTTTTTTAATTTTTTTATTATTATTAGTATTTTTTTCTCTTCTCTCTGCTCTTTCCTTTTCAAAGTCATAAAGAGCCCAGCTGACATACGTGACAACTACCAAAAACCAATTCTATAGCCATGAGAAGACAGAGGAATATGATAAGACAAAGCTTCAGACACACACAACCCCTGAGAGAGAACCTGAAGGAATGGACATGTACAGTCTTCCTGAAAAAGAATTCAGAATAAAAGTCATAGCCATGCTGACGGATCTACAGAAAAATGTGCAAGAGCTAAGGGAGGAAATGAGGAAAGACTATGCAGAAATGAGACAAGCCATCGACGGGCTTAACAGCAGACTGGATAAGGTACAAGACACTGTCAATGAAATACAAAAGAGAGAACAGGAATACAAAGAAGCTGAGGCACAGAAAGATAAAAGGATCTCTAAGAATGAAAGACTATTAAGAGAAATGTGTGACCAATCCAAATGGAACAATATTCGCATTATAGGAGTACCAGAGGAAGAAGAGAGAGAAAAAGGGATAGAAAGTGTCTTTGAAGAAATAATTGCTGAAAATTTTCCCACGCTGGGGAAGGAAATACTGTCACAGTCCAAGGAAGCCCACAGATCTCCCAACACAAGGGACTCAAGGAAGACAACACCAAGACACATAATAATTAAGACGGCAAAGATCAAAGACAAAGACAGAGTATTAAAGGCAGCTAGAGAGAGAAAAAAGATCACCTACAAAGGAAAACCCATCAGACTGTCATCAGACTTCTCAACAGAAACCTTACACGCCAGAAGAGAATGGCATGATATATTTAATGTAATGAAACAGAAGGGCCTCGAACCAAGAATATTGTATCCAGCACGATTATCATTTAAATATGAAGGAGGGATTAAACAATTTCCAGACAAACGAAAGTTGAGAGAGTTTGCCTCTCATAAACCACCACTACAGGATATCTTAAACGGACTTCTCTTGAGGGAAGCACCCCTAAGGCTAAAAAGATGTCACCAGAGAAAATAAAATCATAGCAAAGAAAGCAGACCATCCAAATACTAACTAAAGGCAACGAATAAAACACCTAATATATAAAGAATGGAGGAGGAAGAATAAGAAGGGAGAGATAAAGAAACATCAGACGGTGCTCACAACAACTTAACAAGAAAGTTAAGTTAGATTCTTAGACAGTAAAGAAGCAAGCCTTGAACCTTTGGTAACCACGAATCTAAAGCCAGCAATGGCAATAACTACATATTTATCAATAATCACCCTAAATGTAAATGGACTGAATGCACCAATCAAAAGACACACAGTAACAGAGTGGATAAAAAAGCAAGACCCATCTATATGCTGCTTACAAGAGACTCACCTCAAACCCAAAGATATACACAGACTAAAAGTGAAGGGATGGGAAAAGATATTTCATGCAAACAACAAAGAGAAAAAAGCAGGTGTTGTAGTACTTGTGTCAGATAAAATAGACTTCAAAACGAAGAAAGTAACAAGAGATAAATAAGGACATTACATAATGATAAAGGGGTCAGTCCAACAAGAAGATATAACCATTATAAACATATATGCACCCAACACAGGAGTGTCAGCATATGTGAAACAAATACTAACAGAAGTGAAGGAGGAAATACACAGCAATGCAATTATTTTAGGAGACTTTAACACACCACTCACTCCAAAGGATAGATCAACGAGGCAGAGGATAAGTAAAGACACAGAGGCACTGAACAACACACTAGAACAGATGGACAGATATCTACAAAACTCTGCACCCAAAAGCAGCAGGATACACATTCTTCTCAACTGCACATGGAACATTTTCCAGAATAGACCACATACTAGGCCACAAAAGAACCTCACTAATTTCAAAAACATTGAAATCCTACCAACCAACTTCTCAGATCACAAAGGTATAAAACTAGAAATAAATTTTAGAAAGAAATCAAAAAGGCTCACAAATACATGGAGACTTAACAACATTCTCCTAATGAATCAATGGGTTAATGACCAAATCAAAACAGAAATCAAAGAATATATGGAGACTAATGACAACAACACAAAGCCACAACTTCTGTTGGATGCAGCAAAGGCAGTTCTAAGACGAAAGTATATTGCAATCCAGGCCTATTTGAAGAAGGAAGAACATTCCCAAATGAACAGCCTAAAGACACAATTATTGAAATTGGAAAAAGAAGAACAAATGAGGCCCAAACTCACCAGAAGGAGAGACATAATAACAATCAGAGAAGAAATAAATAAAATTGAGAAGAATAAAACAATAGAAAAAATCAATGAAACCAAAAGCTGGTTCTTTGAAAAAATAAACAAAATAGATAAACCCCTAGCCAGACTCATTAAGAGAAAAAGAGAATCTACACACATAAACAGAATCAGAAATGAGAAAGGAAAAATAACGATGGACCCCACAGAAATACAAAGAATTATAAGACAATATTACGAGCATCTATATGCTGACAAGCTGCAAAACCTAGAAGAAATGGACAACTTCTTAGAAAAATACAGCCTTCCAAGACTCACCAAGCAGGAAACAGAAAAACTAAACACACCAATCACCAGCAACGAAATTGAATTGGTAATCAAAAAACTACCCAAGAACAAAAGCCCTGGACCTGATGGATTCACCTCTGAATTCTACCAGACATATAGAGAAGAAATAACACCTATTCTCCTTAAAGTTTTCCAAAAAATAGAAGAGGAGGGAATACTTCCAAACTCTTTCTATGAAGTCAGCATCACTCTAACACCAAAACCGGGAAAAGACCTCACTAAAAAAGAAAATTACAGACCAATATCCCTGATGAACGTAGATGCAAAAATAATCAACAAAATATTAGCAAACCGAATTCAAAAATACATCAAGAGGATCATACACCATGATCAAGTGGGATTCATCCCAGGGATGCAAGGATGGTACAACATTCGAAAATCCATCAACATCATCCATCACATCAATAAAAAGAAGAACAAAAACCACATGATCATCTCCATAGATGTTGAAAAAGCATTTGACAAAATTCAGCATCCATTCATGATTAAAACTCTCAACAAAATGGGTATAGACGGCAAGTACCTCAACATCATAAAGGCTATATATGACAAACCCACAGCTAACATTATACTTAATAGTGAGAAGCTGAAAGCTTTTCATCTAAGATCGGGAACAAGACGGGGTGCCCACTCTCTCCACTGTTATTCAGCATAGTACTAGAGGTCCTAGCCACGGCAATCAGACAAAGCAAAGACATACAAGGCATCCAGATTAGTAAAGAAGAAGTCAAATTGTCACTGTTTGCAGATGACATGAAACTGTACATAAAAAACCCTAAAGACTCCACTCCAAAACTACTAGAACTAATATCTGAATTCAACAAAGTTGCAGGACAAAATTAGCACACAGAAATCTGTTGCTTTCCTATACACTAATGATGAACTAACAGAAAGAGAAATCAGAAAAACAATTCCATTCACAATTGCATCAAAAAGAATAAAATACTTAGGAATAAACCTAATGAAGGAAGTGAAAGACCTGTACTCTGAAAACTACAAGACACTAAGAGAAATTAAAGAGGACACTAACAAATGGAAATGCATCCTATGCTCTTGGCTAGGAAGAATAAATCTTGTCAAAATGGCTATACTACCTAAAGCAATCTACAGATTCAATGCAATCCCCATCAAACTACCAACAGCTTTCTTCAATGAACTGGAACAAATAATTCTAAAATTCATATGGAACCACAAAAGACCCCGAATAGCCAAAGCAATCCTGAGAAGGAAGAATCAAACAGGGGGAATTATGCTCCCTGACTTCAAGCTCTACTATAAAGCCACAGTAATCAAGACAATTTGGTACTGGCACAAAAACAGACCTACAGACCAGTGGTACAGAATAGAAAATCCAGACATTAACCCAAACATATACAGTCAATTAATATTTGATAAAGGAGCCTTGGATATACAATGGGGCGAGGACAGCCTCTTCAGCAGCTGGTGTTGGAAAAACTGGACAGCTACATGTAAGAGAATGAAACTGGACTACTGTCTAACACCATACACAAAGGTAAACTCATGGTGGATCAAAGACCTGAATGTAAGTCATGAAACCATAAAACTCTTAGAATAAAACATAGGCAAAAATCTCTTGGACATAAACGTGAACGACTTCTTCATGAACATATCTCCCCGGGCAAGGGAAACAAAAGCAAAAATGAACAAGTGGGACTATATCAAGCTGAAAAGCTTCTGTACAGCAAAGGACACCATCAGTAGAACAAAAAGACATCCTACAGTATGGGAAAATATATTCATAAACGGTGTATCTGATAAGGAGTTGACATCCAAAATATACAAAGAACTCATGCACCTTAACAAACAAAAAGCAAATAATCCAATTAAGAAATGGGCAGAGGACATGAATAGATACTTCTCTAAAGAAGAAATTCAGATGGCCAACAGGCACATGAAAAGATGCTCCACATCGCTAATCATCAGAGAAATGCAGATTAAAACCACAATGAGATATCACCTCACACCAGTGAGGATGGCCAACATCCAAAACACAAACAACAACAAATGTTGGCGAGGATGTGGAGAAAAGGGAACCCTCCTACACTGCTGGTGGGAATGCAAATTAGTTCAACCATTGTGGAAAGCAGTATGGAGGTTCCTCAAAAAACTCAAAATAGAAATACCATTTGACCCAGGAATCCCACTCCTAGGAATTTACCCTAGGAACGCAGCAGCTCAGTTTCAAAAAGACAGATATACCCCTATGTTTAAACCAGCACTATTTACAATAGCCAAGAAATGGAAGCAACCTAAGTGTCCATCAGTAGATGAATGGATTAAGAAGATGTGGTACATATACACAATGGAATATTATTCAGCCATAAGAAGAAAACAAATCCTACCATTTGCAACAACATGGATGGAGCTAGAGGGTATTATGCTCAGTGAAATAAGCCAAGCCGAAAAAGACAAGTATCAAATGATTTCACTCATATGTGGAGTATAAGAACAAAGAAAAAAACTGAAGGAACAAAACAGCCACAGACTCACAGAACCAAAGAACGGACTAATAGCTACCAAAGGGAAAGGGACTGGGGAAGAAGGGTGGGAGGGAGGGATAAGAGGGTAAAAGGGGCATTACGATTAGCACATGTAAGGTGGGGGGGTAAGGGGAGGGGTTTACATCTCAGAGAAGACAAGTAGTGATTCTCATCTCACTACACTGATGGACAGTGACTGTAATGGGGTTGGTGGGGGGGACCTGATAAAGGGGGTAGTTTAATCACTACAATATTGCACATGTAATTGTAGGTTAATGATACCAAAATAAATTGTAAAAAATAAATAAATAAAATAAAATAAAATAAAAAGTGAAAGAAATTATAAATATATAAGAAATATAAAAGTCTGTTTTAAAATCTTTCTTACTCTCCATAAAAGGCTATTAAAAGCAAAACTAGTAAGATAACATGGATTTATAGTTATGAAGTGAAATATATAAAAACAATACCATAAAAAAGAACAATTGGAAATATATAATTTTAAGATTCTTACATTAAAAATAAAATGGTAAAGTAAGAATTTAACATGTGCTATGATAAAGGAGATGCATAGTGGAATTCCTAGACAACTACACACAAAAAAATAGAGCTAAATACAGAACTAAAAGTATGACAATTAAAAGGTAGAAATAATCCTAGATCTAGATATATCTGTATTTCTTTCTATCTATGTATCTGTCTGGCTGTCTAGAGAGAAAAGGGGGTACATCCAACTATACAGTGTTATAAAGAGCTGTATTTTATACATAAAGAAACATACAGGTAAAAAAGTAAAATGATAGAAAAGGGCACAGCATTTAGACACATACGAAATCAGTGGTGGCTATATTACATTAGGCAGAGTAGACTTCAAAATAAAACATATTCCCAGAGACATGAAAGTATATTTCAAAGACAAGAGGGTCAGTTTATCAAAAAGATGTGTTCTGTGTATCTAGTAACAGAGCTTCAAAATACATGAAGCAAAAATGGACAGACTTAAAGGGAGAGGTAGATATCTGTACAATTATTTTGGAGATTTTAACTTGTATTCTTGTGTAATTGATCAACAAGTAGATAAAAGCCAGTAAGGATAAAGATTTGAGTGGCACTATCAGCCAAACTGACTTAATTGACACATACAGAATACTACAGAAAACAGAATATTCTTATTTTGAGGTACATGCGAACCTTTCATCAAGTTACATAATACACTAGACCATGGAAGAAGCCTCAATAAATTTAAAAGTACTGAAATCATCAGAAAGCAATCTAAAAGTCTAAAAGGAAACCCAAAACCCAAACCTTTAGAAATAGAACACTCTCACTTATAATCAATGAGTCAAATCAAAGAATCACATGGAAAAGTTTTAAATTATTCTCATTGTAGTTACTATATTGACAAAATGTACCAAAACACATGTGAAAAGCTAAAGCTGTGCTTAGACATAAATATATAGTTTTAAATGCTCACATTAGCAATGATAAGGCTTAAAATTAAGAGGCTAGAAAGAGAAAGACAAAAGAGGCTAGAAAAAGAAAAACAGCTAAGCAGAAGTAAATCATTATAATTGAGAGGCAGTAATTTAAAGAGAAAGTACACAAAACATGGAGAAAAAGCAACATAGTGAGAAGCTGGTTCTTTGACAATGTTAATAAAATTCATAATCCTTTAGAATAACTGTTCATGAAAATAATAAATATCAAAATTAATTAATTACAAATATCAGGAATGAGATACAGATTCTACAGACATTAAAAGAAAAAATGTAATATTCTGAACACTGAAGCCAATAAATTCAACAAATTGGATGAAATGAACAAATTCCTTAAAAGCACAATTGTAACAAAAGGAACAGTAAATCTAAATAGCCCTCTACATGTTAGATAATGGATCTATACAATAATAGAGACATAGAATATAATCAAATAAAAAATGAGGCATTATTTCTTCCAAGAAAGAAACAACAGAAAAAGTTCTATAGGAAAGGAGGTGCAGTCACCTATGGGTACATTTACATAAAAACGTAAAATTAAATGTTGTTTAACCAAAAAAATATGATATAACTAAATTGGGAGGACAGGAAAGAAAGGATGGGTGAGTACTATACAAAACCAACATATAATGTCTAGACTTTAAAAAAAAGAAATCAAGAAGTATAAAGAAGCAACAGTTATTGATAAATTTTTTAGAAAAGAAAAAGAAATAGCTAAAATCATTGAAAGCAGATGTTTCTGTGGAGGAAAAAGAAGGGAATAGACAAGGGATTGATTTTTTGGCACATGCTATTGTAATATTTGAAATTTCACATTATTCATATGTATTAAATTCATTAAATTTTGTAATTAATATAAGCTCATTATAGAATATTTGAAAAAGTATTTTAAAAGTCTAAGAGAAAAAAACACATTTGATATAACTCAGATAACCCTTCATGTTGTGGTATTGTTTAATATTGTATAATAAACACAAACAAAAAGTGCATATTTCACTAAGTTGGAAATATGGTGTGTGTACACAATTTTGTAACCTTATTTGTCACTTAAAATTATATCATGTTTCCCTTATCACTGACTTCTTAAATACTAATATTTTTAATAAGTATACAATATTCTATTGTTAAGAATATTCATTAATTAAACAAATATTTATGAATATCTGATATGACCAGGTACTCTTCTAGGCATCTGAGCTGTGTCAGTGAAGAATCGGGTATTGCCTGTTCATTACTAGTTCATTAGTGTGGATCATTTAAGTTTACTTATTTTGCTGTTAAAATAATTTTTCAGTAAACATCTCTGATGCTAGATATTATATATTTATTTGCACCTATAATTATTGTCTAGGATATATTTCTAAGAGTAATTCCTGGGAATAAACTATAACTCAGGCATACGAATATTTTACAGTTCCTTGAAACATACTGGCAAACTGCTACCTAGAATGTACCAACTCACATTTTCATCAGTGTGGTATGGGAGTGTCTGCTTTACCAAAACTATCTGAACCCTAACAAATCCATTATAGCATAAAAGTATTTTCTGATTGGATAGGGAAATAATAAATCTTGTATAAGCTTCCATTCTACTATTTATTAGTTATAAAATGTTCTCATATTAGTTCTCTAGTGTTATTTGTCATTTTTACTCCCTGGACAGTTGACTTTATGTCTTATCATCATCTCATGACTTCTGTCTATTTTTACACTAGGTAAGAGAATAAAATGAAATGACTCTGGTTTCCAGTTCTATATGTAAGGAGACTGGAAGTCACTACACTTTCCTAACAGATAAAAATCCAAATAGGCTGAAAAATCAACAAATTTTTTAATCCATAAGAGAGAGGAGAGAACACAGGGCAAACAGCAGCCCCCAGGAATGCAGAATCAGACCAGCGTTACAGGGCATCTTGGCTCACAGAGCAGAGATGCGGAAGATATACCACAGGGACCGGCGCCTGGGTAGGAAGCTGTGAACTGTAAATGGTGAATTGCTGGAGGCTCTGGGTGGCCAAGTCTGAGAGTGAAAAACTCCAGGGGGCTCCAGGCATGAAGGGGCCCCACAATGTTGTGATTTACCTCCAGAACTCAACCAGATTCCCACAGGAAATATCAGAGAAAAATCACCATGGGCATCTGGCAGGGAGAGGGGAAAAGGTGCTGCTGTGAAATAAACCAGAGCACTCTGTTCTAAACAAGGTCTGCCCCTCAAGGAAAGTGAATTAACCACAGCAAAACCTGCTGGACTACTATCAAAGCCTAACGACCTAGAGAAGGGACATACCCAACTCCACTCCAGCCCTCCTGTCCCACCTAGCAGGGGAAGAAAACTGAGAAACATGCATGCAGTTCAGTCCAGAGGAACAGGCTGGCTAAAAATCTAAGACTTAATCACAGGACTGCAGAACAGCCCCCCGACGCCTCAGTGCTTTACCACTAAAGGCCTATTTACAACAGTTCCTTTTACCAAGTATATCATGTCTGGCTATAAAATATAAATAAGATAGATAGAGAGAGAGAGAGAGAGAGAGATAAACAAATATAAAAAGACACATCAAAAGGCAAAAAACACAATTTTAAGGGCAGAGGATGGATCAGAACCAGATAAAGCAAGTGTGTTGGAATTATTAGATCAGGAATACAATACAACTATGAATAATATGCTAAGGGCTCCAAGTGATAATGTAGACAGATGCAAAAACAGATGGAAAATGTAAGCAGAGAGATGGAAATACTAAGAAGGAAGGGCTAAAGATTTAAAAAAACTAATATAACAAAAATGCAGAGTGCACTACATGGACTTATTCGATTGAACACAGCTGCTGAAGAATCGCCCAGTAGAGGATATGAAAACAGAATCCTCAAACACCAAAACGCAGAGAACAAAGACTGGAAAAACCCAAACAGAAGAGCCAAGGACTGTGGGACAACTATGTGCAGCACATACATAATGGGATGACCAGAGGGTGAAGAGAGAGAGAGGGAGGAAAAGAAGAAATAATTTGAAATACAAATGACAAAATTTCCCCCAATTTATGTCAGGGACCAAACAACGAATCCAGGAAGCTGTGAGAACAGGAGAGATACATGTCAAGAGGGGAAAAAAAAACTCCAGCTAGGCATGTCCTTTTCAAATAGTAGAAAGTCAAAGATGAAATCTTGAAAGAAGCCAGAGGAAAAAGCTTCTTACCTACAGAGCAACAAAGATGCGAATTAACTCCAACTCTCAAAAACCGTGAAAACGAGAGAGTGAACTAAACTATTTAACGTGTTGAGAAGAAAAACTCACCAACCTAGTATTCTGTACCTGTGAATACCCTTAAAAGTAGAAGGAAAACAACAGACTTTCTCAGGTAAACAAAAGTTGAGGGACTATGTTGCCAGTACACCAGCCTTGCAAGAAAGGTTTTTTAGAGAGAAGGAAATAACATAGGTCAGAAACTGGGTCCCATGTAAAGAAAGGGTCCACATCAAAAGAGTATGAGAAAGTCAAGCAAAATATTTTATTTTTCTTATTCTTAATTGACCTAACAGATGCCGGCTTGTACAAAATAATGCTTTCTACAATGTATTCGATGATTGTGCCTATATAACAACTCGCCTTGTTCCTGCCCACAGCAAGTGCATCAGCTTTTACAGCTTTGAAAACAGTGTGCCCTCTGAAACCATAACCCGAGTTCTTGTGCTCTTTTAATACCTCAGCTGATTAAAGTTAATTACTAGTTTTCAGAGAAGTCATTCTTTCGTGACTTTTCTAATTTTATAAACAATGTCTCACAAATTATGAAACTAACTCAAGTATGAATAGTCATTAAAATGTATTTTATAATAGGGGAGTATAAGTTTCAAAGCCCAAGAAAGATTGATTTTTCTCAGGAACTAAGAATTAAGAAAGAGTGGAGCACATATAATAAACACATACTTATTTAGACTTTTCTCTCTAGTTGATTAAATAATTTCAACAAAAAAAAAATTCCTTTCTTAAAAGAGAAACTTATATTTCTGATTTTATTTCTGGAAAAAGCAGTTTTAATGGTCCATACTTCCTCTCATATTTAAGATTTAGTGTTTTAGTTTACATTATTTAATGGAGTTTTTTTTTTATTGTTAGAATATAAATTCCAAGATACCAGGTCTGCCTTGTTTATTGCTATGGTCTTCGCTGTAAACAAGTTTCTGGCTCATAATAAGGGCTAAATAACCAAGGATCCAATGAATTATTTTTGAACCTAGTGAACGGGCAATCATGAGTCTTTTCAATCCTATTCATAAAATGCTTCCAGAAGCAGTAAGTGAAAAAATTACTTTCATCCATGTATTCTGTTGGTCACAGCTGATAAAAACGAGAGAAGGGACCCCCCCCCCCCGCAGGGTCCACAATGATCCTGGCACATGGGGCATGGAGGGGGTGAGGAGAAGTGGGACGTCAAAGCACGTTCTCTTCAAATGCTCTTCCCTCAACTTAAGTAGTTCACAAATTAGTACTTTTGACACCTGGGGGTTAAGTACATTCCACTATAAATACCCAAGTATTCTACTTTCTCTATTCGTGTACATACTTGAAATGTTTGTATGTTTTGTACATTTTGTATGATATATATATGTATATACACACATTCCACTTTTAAAAACCCCTTTAAGTTCCTTCCCAGTTAGTTAGAAGTTGGTCATTTTAATTTAGGTGTTTACTCATAGTTGCAAAGGTTTTATTTTGAGGACTGTGTGTTTTTTAGTTTTGGTAAGGGAGAAAATGTAAGACCGTTCAGATACCAAGGGTGTCATGGTAAACTCTCACCCCCAGGACAGGGGATGAGGGAGCTGCTGCCGGGCGGGACACACAGGTGAGACACCTTGGACAGGCTTCAGAAGGCGGGCCGCTAGGGGGTGCCTCCCTCTGTCCGCCGAGTCAGGGAAAGATGCCCATTTCTCGGGCGGCTGTGGCCCTGCACCCGCGCCTCTGGCAGAGCTGCACGTGCTGGAATCGGCCTTCCCTACCGGGGGCCGGCAGAGGGCACAGACATCCGCACTGGCCCCCACGCTGGCAGCCGAGGGGAGCCAGCCTGGCACCCCCCCATCCCGTGCATTAGCAGCAGCTGTTCTGCTCACTCAGAGGTCATCCTGGAGAGTGTAAGATACGACCGCCCAGAATGCGTGGCAATCAGTCCTCAGTGCCGGTGACTGGCCTCAAGGACGTCACTGCTTCTTCAGTCACGATCTCGCCCCTGCATCCTGGAGCGACAGCTGAAGATAATTCAGGCGCCGTCCACTAAATGCTCCAGAAAACGGAGATGCGATATTTCCTGAAATTCGGGTTTTCTCTTTATTGCAGATGTATTTGTGATTAATTTTGGTCAATGGGAAAGGAGTCGCAGAACTTACACATCTCCTTCCCTTCCTGTTCCCAAAAAGATGACACCACATTTCTAGTTCCACTTTTCACCTTTGCAAGAGAATGCCGCTGGACTAGAAGGCGAGAACAACGGGTGCCATTTCCCCTGAACTTTGCAAACCACGGCTCGTCAAAGTGCTGGAGCAGATGCAGGGGACTCCAGGACTACAGGGTATCTCTTAGCTCTTCAGACGTCACCTGCACTCCACCTCAGGATGACAAAGGACTGAGCTCCCTGTAAACACTGGTTCAAAGATGGGCTCCTTAATTCTTTCACACAGATTTGAATTCTACCTTCTTTCATATAAAAGAATGTAAAACAGCAAATCATATTGAATAGCAGTACCAATTAACACTTCTGGGATCTTAGACACAAGTTCGCTACAGAACGGTGGCTAGTAACAGTTATTATTTCCAACAACATAGAACGCATCTGTTTTTAGCAACATGGCTGACAACTACCATGAGTCTCCTTGAATGTGACCTCTGCTTCAGTCTGACTGGTATGCACACTGCAAAATCCCTGGTGGGGCATTCGCAAGTCAGTGTGAAAATGTGTGACACCAGGCAGTAAGATTTTGCTTTAAAATCAAAGTAAATTTGTATAGTCCACTGAATAATATATTTATAACAAAGTTTAGTAAAGGAGAAAATGAAAGACTTTCAGATACCAAAAGTATGATGGTAAAATCTTATCTACCACAATATATGAATAAGGGAGAGACTTTAGTGGGGGGAAGACCGTAGCACAGACATGAGAAACCTTGGGCAAACTACAGAAGATCTGGCCATATATATACACGCATATGTGTGCATATATTTAAATAAACACAACTTGATAGGAAAACAAAAAACAAAACAAAATTTCAAAAACTGCCAAATACCCTTAATTTTAAGTAGAATTAAAGTCTGCAGAATGAAAGATACATACAACAAAGAAGAAATTCGCTTAAATTCACAAGAAATAGTTAATTTTACATATTTATAGGCATGAAGGATGTTGGCAGGAAGTTGAGATCAGCAGACCTCTAGTGGTTATTATAGTAACTGAAGATTTTACTCTTCCATTACTGCCTCTTTTATCACAAAACAAAAAGTATTCAAATTTTCTAGGATGTTACCTTTCATGGCAATAGTTCAAACAGTGACAAATATCTATTCATGTCTTTGAAAATGCAAAATAAAAAAATAAAACTAACTTCCAAGTTAGGGTGACCACAAACGCCAAATAAAAATATTCTATTATTTTCATACTTGAAAAATGCATTTATAGATTTTTAAATCCAGAGATTTACCATCATAAAATAATTTCCATGAAAAAAGAAATCTAATGCATATTTGTGTGTTATTTCTTCTCATCTCGGATAATTGAAAGATGTTAGCATTTTCTTGAATCTGTTAGTCTGAAACAAGATGTTTTAGTATAAATTTAAATATGTGAGCTATGAATACATGATGTTACTTGCAAGGCAGACAATAAATATACGCTCTTCCCTTAGATTAGAATGAGATGAGCGGTTATATGGAGGATGTTGGGCATAAACCTCTCAGCATTGGTGAAGGTCATACAGATTTGCAGCAGATGGACATAAAATGGATTCTGACTGAACAAGAAATGTCTCGGGTGAAGTTAACTTCCTTCTCCTAGATTTAGATCATTCTTGTTGATGGCTTTGACTTTTATTAATAAAGACAATTGTCCAGACACAAAGGCTGCCTCCAAGCAGCAACATCCCTCGGACGACACTGGATCTCGATACCCAACGGGGAGACGGCAGCACACACCCTCAGGGCCGCCACGTCAACAAGTCAGTCACTCCCCACAGGAAGGATGTGTTCCTTGGCCACGTTACTAAATAATTCATTTTAAAAGGGTAAGTTTAGGAGAAGATAAAGCATTTAATAAGTCATGTTCAAGCCAACTATGTGTATATAATAAGCCAACATGAAAAGCAGTGATTCGATGATTATTGACATGGGATCAAAATACATAACATAGTTTTAAAACATCTGTTTTGATCTGGAGGAAGATTTCTAAAGAGCCTGTTGACCACTTACAAAAGAACACAGGTATGAATTGAACCCGCTTTCCTATTTCTTACTGGGTATTAAAAAGAAGGGAAATTGATCAGGCTGAGGAATTTAAGGTGACTGAGGGACCTTGGAAACAGGAACGTCAGAGCTCTGCCGCAGATTCGGTGATGGTCCCTGCACACATCTGCCTTCCAGGTAGGACTGCCACGAACTGATATGGCCACCACCGCAGCGTACAAAACATGGCTTTTTCTTTCTCTTTGAATTCAGTGCATTTGCCCCACTTCTGGTCATGGAGGGAAATTTATGCCAAATGAAGTTAGGTCAAGTCATTTCTAGGGAAAACCATCTTTTTTTGTGTAACTACTCAGTATCTCATAAACCAGTCAGAATTCCACCTGCCACCCCCACCCCCACCTCCATAGTGGCCTCAGTGACATGCGTGTATGAAGCTTGGAAGGGCAGGTGAGGAAAGGGGGCCCGTCGGCCCTGCCGTCACCACCCTCAGGGGGGAAGCACTGTCCCCATCACATGGCTGCCCTCGGACAGCCTCCTGATGGCGGCCAGGCCTTCGCCCCGGTTTCCAAGTGTGGGACCCGAGAGACTACTGTGATGATTAAACTGCATGATAGCTATTATTACAAGATCCCTCTAATGGGGTAAAAAACATTTTCAAAAGAAAGCCAAAATGCTTAATCTGGAATTTACACACTTTTCATACCTAGAGTAATATTTTGTAGTTTTCTTTTTAAGAAAGGATAAATTGGCCCTTATCTATAGATACAAATATAGAAACAAGCCAACTAGAAGACATAATGTGGGGGGGGGTCACGGGGAGGGCAGTATAACACAGAGAAGACAAGTAGTGATTCTATAGCATCTCACTGCACTGATGGACAGTGGCTGCAATGGGGTATGTGGTGGGGACTTGATGATGGGGGGAGTCTAGTAACCATAATGTTGCTCATGTGATTGTAGATTAATGATACCAAAATAGAAAAAAATAAAAAAGAAACAAGCGCGTTTACATATTGGCCAGCTGACAAGCCCTATAAAACGTGTAGGGCCATTCATAATCTTAAGACAAAAAAACGTGTGCAAGAGGTGACTAGTTCTGTTAATAACCTCTCACCTCACCAAATATCAGTTCTCAAAGCCACAACATCTCAAAAGCACTTAATAAACCTTATTGATCTAGTTTTGTTCTTTATACAAATCCAAGTAATTTCAATTTATATTAAAAGTCTTCTTTTGAAGTTCAAGCTTTGTTTTATTTTGACAGTTCGCTCTCATTTTGGTAGGGCTGAATATCCCGTTATTATGTAAGTTTACCTAACCTACTCTGGATAATTTCCACCCTATGGAAACTTGAACATTCTTTTAGGAATGTGCTTATTAGAATAACATGACTATTGTTGCAATATAAAGTATGTTAGGACGTGGCTTATATGACTAATATTTCCAAACCCCCTGTTCATCTGGATGCTTATGTGGGAAAATGGTACTCCACATCAAAAAAAAAACTGTATACTTCATTGTTATCTCACACAAAGAAAAGCTGAAATGTTACCTCCAGAAAGCTTAGAAGATAAGTCAATATTGGCATTACTGGATGGTCTGAATGAAAAGTGTTTTTTTCTTCCCTTCTGCCAAAGCTTGAGCTTATTATTCAGAAAAGCACAGTAAAGTAAAATGAGAAGATTCAAAATAGCAAATGCAGTCGACGGGGTCAGTAACAATTTATGATTGTCCTTTCCACACAAGGGAGAATGGAGTAAATGAGATAAATTATCAAAAAGTCAATTATGTATTTAACAGATAAAAGGAAATATGAATTTTAAACACAAGGCAATTAATCAAGAGATATTATTGAAATAAACACAATTTAAGTTTGCTATTCCTGTTTCAGAAAGCTGGAAGAAACCAATAATTTCGATGGCTAGAAATAATGCTTTAATTTCTTTATAACAATGTAGAAACAGAGGATGATACATGCAAATAGGAAGATATGGGAAAACATCTAAAAATAGCTATTATAAAAAAATTAAAAGCACAGGTAATACTAAAATATTAGCCAGAATATTAATTCTGTTTTGAAAATGAGAACATGATGGGACAGTGGAGCATTTTCTCAAAGCCACAACATCTCAAAAGCACTTAACAAACCTTGTTGATCTAGTTTTGTTCTTTATACAAATCCAAGTAATTTCAATTTATATTAAAAGTCTTCTTTTGAAGTTCAAGCTTTGTTTTATTGTGTGTAAACAAGCGCAAGTTATAGAATATAATAAACACGATGGTAACAGGGTGCCTGTGGCGACTCAGAAACTTGCCTCTTAAGACCCAGGCTCCAGCTCCCGAGACTCTGACCCACCGTTTCTACCACTTAGCGGTGACAGGCTGGTTATTAGCCTCAGTGGCTTCATCTACTCCACGGGAATAAGACTTCCTACCTCGTGGATTCTTGTGAAAACCTATGAAGTTTATTCTTGGGACAGGCCTGGCTTACAGTCAGCAAGCAGGCATTTAGTTAGAAATTTCTAACATTTCTGTTAAAAATATCTTAAAACAGTAATTTTAGGTGGTTAAATCCCGTTGAGAGTTTAGGTGTTTTTCACCGGTTCTAAAGTAGAATTTGCACGTGACATTTTAGGTAAACAAACAGCCGATGCGGCTGACCTGTGTTGAGTAAGCACATCCTCGCTTTTCAGAACACCGGCATAGGAGACCAGTTTAGAACCCTGGCTCCGGTGCTGGGCACCGACACCTGCAATCCTAGGTGTCGGCCCTGATCACTTTATCACAGCTTTGAATAAAGATGGAGTTAAGTGGTGATGAGTCGCATTTATTCTGGACGAGGCTAGGATGCACTATCCAAGCTATGGCTGCTGTTGCGTCATAGCAGTGACGGCATGTCAGTGAGATAAGCCCCCACACTGAGAGATGGGCCCACTGATAATTAGCTACCAAAAATCTCAAAAGGACTTTTAAATGTGTACAGACATTTAAAGTTGCCAAAGCTTTAATGACGCTGCTTTTGAAGGAAATCCTAAGAACCCCTCCAGTACTTCAGGACCTCAGGATAAGTTTTATGAAAAGCACTTGAAGGAAAATGGTGATTATTGCTGAAAGTACTAAAACTGACCCCTTCTCCCTCCTCCCGACTCCATACGCATAGAGCCACTAATATGTACAAACATACATAATAGACACATACACTCAAGAAGGAATAAGGGATAAGTGTTCTTATAAAGGATGCACACAGAGAGGGGGAAAAGGAGCGTTAACTTCACATTGTGGGAATACCCACGAGCCTTTGTGTCGACTGCCGCTTCCTCCCAAAGGCATGGAAGATTGCCAGCAAGAGAACACAGACAGTGACTCTGGAAAATCCCTGCGGTCAAGCCTGGAAAGAGGATAGGAACGAACCGCTGCAGCAGCAACCTTGGTTTTCTAGGTGCTCCCCATGTGAGCTCCAAAAGATGGGACGAGCTGGCTGGAGGGAGGACAGGGTGTCTGCATCGCCCTCTACTCCCTTTCTCTAGTCTGGGAAGATACTCAAACTAGTTTAGAGATATACAGAAAATGATGGAGTCCATTTGTTTTATAAAGGGATGTGTTTTGTCAAGATAAAGTCAACAGAAAATGTTATAGATAAGAATTGTACAGGGGCGAACATTCAGAAATCTGCAGCTAGAACGCAGCTTAGAGAAAGGATGTCTAAGCATCTCATTTACAGATGTAGAAATAGTTGCCCAAAGATGTTAATAATTTAGGCTGCAAACCAGTTACTGGCACAGCTGGGATAAGGAACAGGTTTCAAGATTTAAAAGTAAGAGTTTCTTCACGCAGCCCCCTACTGGGTTCTCTTTAGGGCCCCAGAACTACTTTATTGTTCCATTGCTCTCAGGTGGGCTGGGGAGGCGGGCAAGGGAGGCAACAGGGGCGTCGGGACGCCAAAGGAAGACGTGAAAAGGAAAGAATATTCTTTCGTGGAAAAGGAACTCAACCAGCTATTTCATGTTTGCAAGAGAGACTGAGCCTAAGGACTGAGTGCATTTTCATTCCGGAAGTAAGCTGATGGGGAGGAAATTTCTAAACATCATTTCAATTCAAAAACTACAATCTATTTTATGTCAAACACCGTGCAGGGCTTCAAAGGCAGGGTGCATCGATGCCAAGATCTGCTCTGCTCCTTGCCCCCAAGGCAACCCTCGTCAAATAAAGTGAGGCTGGTAAGAAATAATTATACTATGAATTTATAATGATTATAATGAAATATCCTCTCAGCTGCTTCCTCCAATACCGTCTCGCTGTTCTTTCCTTTTACAATCCACCATCTAATTGTGATCTTTATCAACCTAGTAAAGAAGGATTTTTATGATCAGTCTAGACCCATCTCATTACTCCTTTATCTCTCTGTACGACCCTCATGCAACAGCAGCTTCAAGCCCCAGGTAACACGAGATTATTTCTGCCTAAAGATTAAAGCTGTTTGTTTTTTTTTTTAACAAAGTTAGAGCTACATGACCCACAGTAGCAACAAAGTTGTAAAGAAACCGCATGGTGCTGACTTCAGAGTGAATGCTTATAAAGGCTGGCCAGTTGATAGTAAAAACAAACCAAAAATAGAAAAAGAAGTTAGTTTCTTGGGACTTTTAAATTGGGAAAATTCAAGTGGTTCTTATTCTGTAATATGGTTGGATACATTAATTTTTATAGGCTCAAAATTTATTTCAGTAAGTGCTTAAAAGATACTTTCTAACATGTCTCCAGTGTCATGTGGTTCTTCCCTTACTTATGCATTATTAGAAAGAAAAAAACTCAATATTCAAGGACCAAGAGAGGGTTTACCATCTGCTACTCTGTTCTAACAGAACGTCGGCATCTGCCGGAGGTGCTGGCACACCAAACGGTGGGCCCATGTGATCCTTCGTTTACCAGCAAACACATCATGAGGACCCTGACCAAGCAGAAGAGCAACGCTTCAAAACCGAGAGCTGACCCAGAAGTAAGTTCCAGATTCTCTGGCATCCTTCTCTGATCACATGAGGCTCACTGAGCTGAGACTGGAACCCAGCCAACCAACTTCCCCTCATTTTCCACAGACCCAGGACCTAGTTAAGACTGGCTGGCCTCGGGGGTGCACAAGCTTCAGACTGAAATCACTAAATTTCTAAACAAGCACTCACCTCTATGAAAAACCACTTACATAATATGAGCCAAGTCTTGAAGAGCAGAATTCTAACTTAAGAGAAAGTAAACTTTCAAATAATATGATCCCCAAAACACAAAGGAAATAACATTTCCTACAAAAGTATTTAAATAAGTGCATAACTAAGCATCTTTTCTCCATACTTATGTTTATATGGAACCAAATTGCTATTTCTCCTTCTGCTTTTGGAAATGGAGAATGTCTGCTGAAAAGTAACTTCAACAATAAACACACATGCATACATGATATCACAGAAGAATCTAGCAATCAGAGTTTCCTCCAGGTCACAATAACACTCCTAATAATCCATTTTCTTTATGTTACTTATAAAGATACTTTATATATTTTTTTAACTATTATGTAATTACAGATAGAGCAACTGCCACGAGGAAAAAGCTTTCAAAAAGCTTCATCAGCTTAACTACCTCAACCAGAATAATTAATTCATTAATCACATAAATTATTTTTAAATCTGGCATTAGAACAACTTGAATTAAGAAAAAGTACCTGCATTGTATCATTTTCAGGTATTCAAGTCTAGAAATATATGCACTTAAAAACTGAGAACAACACTGTCAAAAACAAATTTAATTTTGGAAATCAAATACTTTAATTTACATTAAAAAAATTCTTTTAACTATTTTTGGTTTAAGCAAAAGTTCCTAAACAATTAAAAACTAGTAAAGGAAAGCAAAGTTGTATAACAAAGAAAATGACTTACACAAGACAATATAACCTCAGTAGAGAACTTGGTGTTCAGCCTAAAAAAAATTTAATAGTTTTTCTAATTAAAACTCACCATCATAAAAAATTAACCATTAAATTTAATTTCCTATTAAGCATACTGTTTTTAATCATTTTTATTAAAAATATATTTTATTAGATTTTTCGACTAAATTAAATGGTAAACAGTAATTGCTTTTATGCTGGTTTATATGCTTTAATAATTACTTGAAACTATCCTATTCAGCTAAATTAGAAACAATTTTGGTTCCAAACATATTTTCACTAAAATTTTATTCACATATACAAAGAGCAGTAAAAGAGTACTGTGTGTGTGAGTGTGCATGTGTTCTGAATTAAATCCAATGTGTGCAACATGCAGACAGCTAAGACTGCAGACTATAAAATTTACTGTGGTAAAGGGGTATTTTCAAAAGCGTCAGAGAACTGCAGGACACAGCCATTGTCATAACTAAGAAAACAGTGTTAACTGAAACCCAGACAAGCTTGCCTATCGGTCTTCACGCAGAAGGTCACTCGGAATCTGGATTTTTTTTTTAATAAATTCCCCAGACAGGAGTCTATGGGGCCAGCTCAGCATATCATCTACATCAGGACAGAAGAAAACGTGAAACTCCCACTACCATCTCTCTGTACCACTTATTTACGTCATAGCTAAACTGCTATTTTTTTAATTCACTCCCTTCCGTTTCTACTCAAAAGAGGACTATGATCATTCTATACGAGACGTACGTGGCAGCATGTGTACATATCACTGCTCTGAAACAGACATCCCAATTTCAAAAACATTTTGCTTTCATATTCTTTTGTCATTTTAACTTACATTAGAGCTTGGCCTATTAGGTTGAACAAACATGGAAATTTCGTATGACTCAACCCAATATGTCTTGCTCATGCTTGTAACCTCTGTGAAGCTTAATCTAGGGCTCAACAGATGTTTGTTGAATGAATAATAAAATATTGGGTCTCTTACCTCTTAACCTTGCCTAAGAATACTCAAGGGTCCACCGAAGACACTTTTTAGAATTGTATCTCTAAATGGGACATTGACCTCCTTTTTAGTTACTTAGCCCCTGAACATGCTTCCTATTTTGGGTAATGCTGTATCATGTAAATCAAAGATCCCATCACGGAAGCCAAAGGGGTCCAAAGAATCTTGGAAAAATATTTAACACAGAAAAATTTTTTTCAATGTCTATCTTAATAAAACCTCTTTAGAAATCCATACACTATGGATTATTATATGGGAAAAGTGTCCTAGACTAATGTGCCAGCTTACAAAATATGTATGCATCCCTGATAGCAGGAATCCAATTCTAGATTTTAGAGAGGAATATTTGCTATAATTAATAATCTAACTAGGCTTTTTACAGTTTTTTTATTGAAGTACAGTTATATACAATATTACATGGATTTCAAATATACAACATAGTGACCCAACAGTTACCCACAGTCATTATTAAATCCTCACCCCAACTAGCACAGTTACTATGTCAACACACAAACATGTCACAGAATCCCTGGCTGCCTTCTCCATGTGGCCCCTCTGTTCCTGGGGTCAGCTTATATTCCGGCTGAGGTTTCTGTGCCCCTTGTTGCCCCCCGCGCGCCCCCCAACCGCCTCACGGTGACCACCAGTCCCTCTCAGTATCTGTGAATCTCCTGCTTTATTCATTTTGTTCTGTTTTGTTTTTAGATTCACATATAAATACTAAAAGGACATTAACTGGATTCAATTTTTTTTCCCCAAGGGAATTCAAAACAAGATATTTTTTAAGTTACAGAAACTGTCTTCTGACCTTTTGATCCTGAAAGCCACATTTTTAAAGGAAAATTTTGATTTTACTCAAAGGTAAGCAATTCAAATAGTTTTAGAATCCAGAATATTTACCTATTACTTAATTAATCTATAATACATGTATAACATAATTATTAATTTTCACTAACATATTTATGGTAAAAAACTGCCTATTTTTAGCAGTGAAGTAAGATCTAAAATTCTTCGAAGTTTATTATAATTAAGCATGATTGTAGAAAAAAGTATGTATATCTGTATATATATATATATATATATATATTATAGGTTAATATTTGTATGCAAGTTAGCCACTAAATTCCAAATACTTTTTCCCTGTTTATCAAAAATGGCCTGACCAATTGAAGCATATCAAAATATTTCTAGAATACAAATATTATGCAGAAAGGAGATTTTCAAATCTGGCAAATGAATTGTGCATTTCTAAATGCTAACAGAATTATCAAGGACATCTTCTAATGAGAAAGTTGCCTTGAATATATTCTTTAAAAGTCTACCCTGGGTAGAAGCTGAAGTGAATGTTGACTTCACTCACAAATCCTTCTCTGTCCTTCATTTCCAGACATCACTCCACAGGACGCCGGCACACAGAACACCATCTGTTAAGGTCTCCGTGTATAAATAAGACATTGTTTGATACACTGATGAGGGACCGAATGCTCAAAACAAACCACGTCTTCACAACCACAGGGAGACAAAAATGGAGAGGAAGTTTATTTCTGTTTTATATGGGGTCCAGCAAAGACACTGTCGTACCTGCCTGGGCTGTGATTACAGAGGATTCCTAAAGCCACGTGTTACTTCAGTTTCTTTACTTTGATATCTTAATCACTTAGGGTTAAAAAAAACAGAACATCTTAATTTGACTCTTAAAATTTTATATTGTTCATATTTTACAAATATTAAACTGGAATTTCAGCTAATGGTAAAATTATGAGTTTCTCCTACATATTCTCCAAAGACTTCAGACACATCAAACCCATGGCTGCACAGAAAGGAATTTAACTGTCAAGTCAAAATAAAATAATGCTCTAGACCTACATGGTCTAATAGAGTATCCACCAGCCACATGTGGCTATTTAAACTTAAATTAACATTAATTAAAATTAACATTAGTTCCTCCCCGGCACTGGTTATGTTTCAAGTACTCGGTAGCTACAGCACCAATACGGGACATCGCCTTTATCTCAGAAAGTTGAGTGAGCAGCTTTCTCTGACTTCTCTCCTTCTAAACCTCTCCTCACTGGGTCTTGCTCAGACTCTCTTCTCCTCCTAAACCAGCTGCCCTAACCGGGGGAAGTGAAGGCCACACGGGGCGTTTGTGATGTCTAGAGTCATCTTTGCTTGTCACCATCGGGAGGACAGGTTTTAATGCTGGTTTGTCACGGGTGGAGGCATTTAAACATTCTACAGTCCACAGGAGCCCCCCCAACCCCACAACCAAGAATGAAGCGGCCCCAGGCTGAGCGCCCGTGCACTAGGGCCCTCTAGACTGAAGCTGCGTTTGGACTGCCCCCCAAACTGGATTCGTTATCTTGCAAGCCCTTCCACCTGACTCTCCCCAAAGACGAACACACCCCATCCACGAGAGAGCAACATGCTTCTAGGAGCAACGCAGGCCTGGGCCCGAGTCCCCACTGAAGTGAAAAAGAGACACAAACTGTAAGTTTTACTGCTATGAATTCTCATTTTACAGAGACGGAGGTTTTCCTGCACTGGCTATGTGAGCCGTAAGCGAAAGTGAATGGTACCATGCATACTTTCATTCCTACAGACGGAGTTACTGCTGGAGGGACCACACCTGCTCTCCTCACTGTTACACAAACACCTGCCAACATACAGAAAGCTCTAAGAGAAAAGCAAGACACAGAATAGTGTAAATGCCTATTTTTATAAAACAATAGGCAAATAGGTGGCAAAATCTTCTGAGTATGTACGTGTGTGTGTGTGTGTGTGTGTGTGTGT
>JAQQAC010015530.1:833658-876412 GCA_029783875.1 Phataginus tricuspis | reverse complement strand
TGTGTGTGTGTGTGTGTGTGTGTGTGTGTGTGTGTGTGTGTGTGTGTAAAGACAAAAATAAGGAACGACAACAGGGGTTTCCTAGGAGAGGGATGCCGCCAAGGGACAGGAGAGCAGGAGGCACAAAAACGTGTGAACTTAGGTGGCAAATCGTGATTGTGGTGAAAACTGAATCATTTAATAATGGAGCTTTAAGAACTGTCTCAAATGGAGCAACTGAAAGGAAAATCAAGAGCCTAAGAAAATCTATAGTTAGTATGGCATTTAGATACTAGAAGAGAAATAGCTAATAAATAAGAAAAATAATATTCATAGTGGCAAGTCCTCTGAAGACTACTAAAATATAGGTAGTAGAGAGGGGGACATGGCTCTGAGCTCAGCAGTGATGTCAGGGCTCAGAGAAGTAAATTCGGGACTGCTCGGGGACAGATGACAGGGAGAGCACGTGACTTGGCGGGACCCCCTGGGGCCAGCACAGAGGATAGGTTGAGGGTGGCCCTAAAGGCGTGCCAGCATCTAGTGGGGAGGACACGCAACAGGGAGGAATAGAGGCGGCAGAGAACGCAGGAAACAGGTGCCCGTGAAGAGGGAGGCGAGCACCGAGGCCTCACCCAGGAGGCGGACGACATGCAGGTGCTGGCCACAGTCACAGCCGGTGGAGGTGAAGGCCTGGGACGAGCCCAAAGGAGAAGAGCAGGCGGAGCGGGGGAAACTCCCCCCACGAGCCCCACTGCGCGGTGCAGTGTGAGAAACAGGGCGACGAATAGAGGAGCACAGTGGGGCCTACGCTGGCTTTCTGAGGAGGATATTTATTATATCACGTTTGTATACCGATACTTTTAAAGAAGGGTCTGCAAGAGAAAAGCCAACAAGAAGGCAGAGAGAAGGCATTTAACGCATAAAGGGAGGCTTAGGCTCAGGTCAGAGCGGGAACCAGGGAGGTCTGTGTCCTTGAGGCGTCCACCACGCGAGAGAGGACGTGCGTTCTCGTTGGAGAGGGTACGATCTGAGGATATTCCACACTGCATCTTATTAAAGCCAGCATAGATTCATATCAGCTGTCGCTCAGCCAAAACCCATAACTGGCAACTTTAATCAAGAAAACCATGACTGTGTCATGAGAGACATCCTCGTGTTTGTTACATTTTCCAAATTAATAGACTAAAAATGATGATGGCATAAAAGGCAAAATCCCTGAACAAATACTAGCAGAGTGAGATGCGTGTGTGTATGAGTGTATCTACAGACAGACATCTCAGTTATTCTCTGATCCCGGTGCTATACAATTTCCATTAAAAAAACAAAATCTGAACATGTCTACTCATATTTTAGAAAAAAAAGATAACTTATATCTAAGCCAGAAGAACTTCATTCTTAGAACTTTCCCAAATAAAGGTTCTACTCCAGCAGCTGTTCTTCCTGCAGCAAGGAAGATGCGATTTTAAAATAGCTGGTCAATGCATGCATTACCATGCCAGGAAGGACATCAACACCTTTTAGACTCACCTGAGGTGTGAAAAAGAAAAACAGTTCTGCCTTTTCTGTACTTCTTGTAGGCTTAAGACTAGAGATTTCTTAAACCTCGACAACATAAACAGAACACGAAAAGTGGCTAGCTAGAAACGCATCAGTCTTTAGCAACTAGTTTTTAATAGCAAGTGTCAGAGAGCAAGAGAAGATGTTCATTTCCCTATCCACAGATGTAGACACAAAACTATGTAGCCAAACAGTTCATGTAAACTTACTAATTACAGGAATAGTAAACTAATACTGAATACAATTGGCCAGTTTCTTTCTATTTATAACCCTTAATTTTCATCCATTATTACCTAAATAAGGCAATTTCACTTGTATACATGATTTTATATTTACAAGACAAAAATCTACAGTTTTTAAATATCTCTAAAAATATTAGACCTAAAACAATAACTGCCAAGTCTGCTTTTCTACATACCCTTTTTCTTCCCATCAAGAGCAACAGGACAGTCCAGGGACTCCAGCGCGCCCGGGAGTAAGAGATCATAATTCTTTCCCCTACTGCTGAAGAAAGTAACTCGAAATTCCAGCAAAACTCTTCTCACCCAGCAAAATCACTCTGTCCTTTTATATCAATTGTGTTTAGTTACAACTTTGCCTTTTAATTAAAAAAACCCAAATCACTGTTTCAATCATTTTTAAACTCTGGATTCAGTCAGAAGTTCCACGGCCCATGAGACTAAAGCTGGAAAACATCACAGAAACCTGAACTACATTGACACATGCTTTCAAGTTCAAGATATGGGGCAGCTTGGTTTATAACTAACATCTGTTTATATTTCAGTCTACCACCTTCATCTTGAAAAAACTACTTGAATTCAAAAATAATGAAGTGGAAAATGTAACCTGAGTACACAGAAAAAGCCCCCAGAGAGACAGATAAAAAGGTGGCAGGAATATAAAGCTGTTGATGTTTAACTGGATTCTGACTCAAGTTCTTGCAGTCGGCTTACTCGTCGGTCTGAAAAGCTTACCATCTTGCTGGCCAGGGAGAGTCTGGGGACTCTGAATCCGTTCCTCAAGATTGGAGCTGAGGTCAGAGTTCACAGCTGACATCCGTGTTGAATCGCTCATATCAAATTCATCACTTTCTATTGAACTTTCATCCTGAAAATGGTTTTAAAATATCATCAAGCGTCATAAAATATAATACATTCAAATAGTGACCATTTTATCTATAGGGTCAACTAGAGTTCAGCCAGAAAATAAGCTTTCACAGAACTCAGTAAAATGTGTTACACATTAATAGATTTTTGAAATAACAAATAGTGTAATCATTTCTCCCTTCAAAGAATTTCAAGACTTGTGAAGATTCAAACAATGTATCCAAGTATAGGCAGATTTAAAAGGTAACATAATGGTTTAGTGAGAATGTAGTTGGGGAATTATCCTGAATAAGGAAAGAATGGACTTCTTTTCATTAGTAAAAAAACCTATTAAACGAGGCAATCACAAAACATAGCATAAAGATAAATACATGTTTTGATTTTAAAAATACATGACCTAATAAAAGATTATAGGCAAACATCTTAGAGTGCAATAAGAAAACCTTAACTAAAACATTTCACTGACAAACAGGATGGATTCTAGTAACAGAGAGCCTTCCACGGGCAGATTCAAAGTCTACCTGTGCTGGAGAGCAAAGTAATTTTAGGACATCCTTTCTTTCCTCACAAGTGAGCAAAAGTTACAATACTGCCACACAAGGAGCTCTAGGTACAAGTGTGCAAGATGCATCTACCACAAGCCGGTTCACCAGAACGCCAGTGTGTCAAATGCCAATTCATCAAAACCTGTCAAATATCAGCTTAAGCCAAATCTTATTTTGCTGCAATGTAATCACTTCACTGAAGCAAATTCCTTTTGAAAACTGAGTTTTGGATAAATGGTGTGCTTGTGTAGGCAGGAAGATCTGAGAAATCTGTGTAAAATATTGTATGTATTTAATCAAAATCATCAGGTTCGACTTTAATTTGTACACGTTTGATCAAAGTTTCAAACATAAATATCAGCTGCTGCTTCTCCCGCAGACATTGCCGTTTGCATTTGCTCACTCCCTTCCCTTCCTCATCCCCTGTGAGTCAGGTGCGGGCCCCAGCTGGCCCCACCTGCGGAGACGCCCAGGTGCAGAGCCGTCAGGGGTCACCCCGCTCTCGCACCAGAGCTGGGATTCATCTGAGGTCCCCCAGGCTCAGGGGAGAGCTTCTCCGAACAGGAACAATTAACTGGGCTTCATAAGTTACACTCCCTCTCAGCAAAGAAGCTGCTCCCCGGTTAGGGGACAGGAATGTCCCGGCAGCCTGAGCAGTCGGCATTCTGATGAGCAGGCCAGGGCAGGGTGGCTGGGGCACCCCTCCTTCAACACAGGTCTGATCATGTGTGCGTCTACTGAGCGACACAAGCCATTGTTAATTCAGCAAGTGAGCGCTGCCCTGTGAGGCCCCTGGGCAACAGCCACCCAGCTCCTCCCAGGATGTGCCCGCTCTCTGTATGGCAGGTTCACTCCAAGTCTACATTCTAAGAAAACCCAAAGCATCTGACAAGAGTGTGTTAAAAAGAGAAAGAACAGTGGAATTCCATGGGCACATCGATGCGATCAATGTGCACCACTACATACACACCTGTGTGTGTGCACATAGCTGGACAACATACTGTTACACATACTGTGTCTGGTGCCTGTGACATCACACACTGCACCTCAGAGCACTTTTCTGCAGCCACGCCCGAGTCAGGCCCATCCATGCCACCTGTTAGCTGTGCTCACTTAAGCAAGTTGCCTGACCTTTCTGTGCCTTAATGACCTCATCTATAAAATAGGGATAATAATATTATCAATCTCATAGGGCTCTATAAGGATTGAGGAGGTGCAATGTACTTAAAGTAATTAGAACGTCAGATACATAAGCAGCACAAAACTCATATGGTAATGAATATATAACAAATTCTACAGTATATCATTATTCCTATTTATTATAGGAACACTTACAAAAAATAAATTTAAATAAAATGATTAACAAGACCAACGCATGTTTATAAGGTAGCTGTGTATTCCACATAAACATACTCTTTATAATAAGCATTTTTATATATATCACAAATAGCTAACTATTGTAATCAAGTAAAATACTGTTTCCATTATATATATATATGCAAGCTATCTACATGTGTGAAATGCATGAGTGTGAGAATATGTGGGTATATAGTGTTTAAAGCAAAGCTATAATCAAGGAGTCAAGTCATGGCGTTAGTTTCATGGAATGGTATATAAACCGCTCTTGCACATTATGGATAATCAATATAGTTGATCACCAGTAAATGACACTCTTGTCAGCAACCTTTTAAGAAATATAGACAAGAGATTCAAGTGGTTATGTAACTGAATGAACCTGTTCTGAACTTTTATTTTTTTATCTCTATTTTAAAGTATGATGATTTTGACTGTTTTAAATATTTTCCTCCATGATTTCTTAAGAAATATAATTAACTTTTCACAATTCTACTCCTTATTAGAATATGAAGTATCCCATTGCTTATATTTATAAAGGCTTCAATGAAACTAAGTGCATGCATTCATTCTGTAAGTCCTGATTTAATTAGTAACTGATTAAATTATCTTTCAATAAAAGGTGGCAGAAGTATATAAAATGTGATATTGTATCAACACAAGATAACATTGGTCACTCTAAGAAGAAATCACTGAAGATTTCTAAGGGTGCAGAATCAGAAAGCTTGACTGATATGGTATTAAATGTTTTATTTTTATTATGTTAGGCTATTCACCTCAATTCTTACCCCATGTTTTGTCTTGTATGCCAACCAGAAAGTGGTCTGCACATCCGACAATGTGAGCTGATTCCTTTGTTACTAAAATCTCAGTATAAAGTCATGACCAACCATGTCAGAATTCTGCTTCCTCAAAACTTAATTTTTAAAAATAAGAACAAAGATTTTAACAAATGTTCTTCTTCCCAGAGTTTTTTTCCTTTTAAAAATGTCTTATTATTTTTAAGAACTTTATCATTGAGCTTATATTTGTTTTGAGAAGTTGCTTGAAATTCAGATCCCTGATCTATTCCAAACTTCATTTTAGCTTTCAAGCTCCAGATTTTACCTCTTGATTTTCATTGCTATTGTCCCGATTGGTTCAAGATCTCTTGTTCCCATTTCCTGAACAACATGGTAATAGTGTCCTAGTTACCTACCTGCCTCCAATTTCTTCCCCACTAGTCTTGTTCACACCTGCTGCCAAGTTAATCTTTCCATCTCAGAACTCTCCACTTCTCCACACACCCAAGTCGTCCCAAGGGTACCAAGTGGCATGGAAGCTACTTAATAAACACTGAGGAGTTTTTGCAAGACTGAAAACCACTCCTGCCGATCTCATCTTGTTCTGGTTTGCGCTGACCTGATGCTCAAATTAACTTGAAGCTTATATCATTTACTTTTCTGTGAAATACACCACCTCAAACCTTAGTGTGCATGAGTGTAGAGCTTGTTAAAAATTCAGATCTAGAATTGGGGTGGGAGTGCTGAAACATGCCGTTCAAGAAGCCCCACAGGGTCTCCAGGTTGCTTACTCAGCCAGCGCTGATGGGGAACACACCCGCCACGATGGAGCTGCCCCACAACACTCCCTACGGAGCCACATCACTGCAGCCACGCTGGGCTACCGGGCACTTGACATGTGACTAGTGTGCTTAAAGAATTGAGATTTTAATTTAATTTAAATTAGTTACCAATTAATTAAACTTAAATATCCACATGTGGCTAATGGCTACCACATTGGATGGTGCAGATTTGACAATTCTTTGTTGAATTTTTTAAATGATTGCCAATCGTTCACTATTAGCAATGCAGTAAACATCCTAATGCATGAATTGTCTCATACATCATATTCCTTAGTATAAATTTCTAGTCAAAGCACATAAATAACTTTTAGAAATTTTTAATAATTAGTGCCAGACACTCCCAAAGAAAATGTGTTCTGGTTTAAACTTATCATCAGTTTATAAGAAGGCAAATTGATCTTGCATTGGAGAGAGAGTATTTTGTAAAACTAAAGGGATTCCCTTTCCTGGCCTTCTTTATTTTTCTTAATATCATTTAGCAGCTCCTTACATACATACTTTCATTGTTTACTTCCTTACTGTCACCCCTCCCCCACTAGAAGGTAAGCTCAATGGGGCAAAACTTTTGTCAATTTATTCATTGCTTGTCTCCATTGTCTACAAGGTGCCAGTCACATAGAAGGTGCTCAATAAATACTGGCTGCAGTGACTCAATTAACACTAATTGAAATTTGGATATAACTGATAACAAAGGAACATCGCACTTAGTTTCCATTTTAATGTGCTTTTAGTTAACTACCTTCCTATTTTTCAGTAATCATAATTTCTAACTATTTTTAAAGCAGTGTACAACCGATTTTAGTATTTTCAAAATGTAAGGATAAAAGTTATTTTCCTAATCTAGTTAGAAATGTAAAAGGATCTATTTCCTTTGCATGATTTTTTTAGAAGCCAGAAGGATTCAGCATATGGGGGCCATATCATTGCCACAAAATTGATCTTAACTTTTTGGCCTAGAAATAAATGTATCAACATCTAAATGAGCTTCCTACAAATAATTTGACAGCTCTTACTAGTTTATAAATATTTTTTAAAGTTTTTCTTTCAATTTATATAATGAATCATGGGAATATTTTTTCATTCTCAGGGATACATAGACATTAATATTTTTTAATGGTTTTTCACATCAGTGATGTTATTACTATTGTTTTAGTCACTTATACGTTGCCATCTGGTAATATGGAATCTGATACTGCCACAGTAATATAGATCAACTTGTAGAGTGCACCCTTATCAAGTTTCTGATATTGAACAATGTTATAAACATAGTTTTGAGATTAAACCTCAAATAGGAAAACAAAAAATTGGATTTCAGCTTTATAGAGTTAGCTCAAAAAAGTAATTTTTAAAAAATGTAATACTTCACCAAATATTGGTATATTTGAAAAATTTAACCACATCTCCTGCTTTGAAGAAATGTCAAGAAATAATTTATTAGCCTGCGAAAATATTCCTAATACAGATAATCTGAGTATGTCTATTGATTAATGGCTAATATCTAGTTAATAAGGATTTATTAAGCTCCTATTGTTACAAGTCTTTTGGGGAATATATATGGGTACATATATAACTTGGCCCCTGCCTTTGAGATACTTGAACCAATCTGGGAAGTTAATTAGTATCCTACATGAGAATATTCAACAAATGTGCACTTTGTGTCTACATAGCAAGCACAGAGCTAGATTCTTACTATATGAATTAAATAGAATAATTTGAAACATCAAAACACCACTAACTATAAGAACCAGAAACTATCTCTAGAAAATGCAGAGAAGTACAAAAATATATAGAATGATGGTTTGCTGACAAAGAACTTCAGAGTACACGCATGATTTGGACCGTGGAGACGCGATCCCAGGGGAATCGCTGGCATCCGGGACCGGCTGTGGCGCTCCTCGCTCGCTCAGGGTGCCCCCTCCTGCGCTCCCCGGCTTCACCTGGCAGCGGGCGTCTCCGGGAGCGAGGCCCCGCCCGGCCCCGCCGCCCCCTCCCGGCCCGGAGCGCACGCCCGTCGGGTGCCTGCGCAGCCCGGAGACTCCCTCCAGCGCTGGGGGCGCCCAGGCCCGGCGCGAGCTCGTGCCGCCCCGCGGGCGCCGGCGTGTGGGCCCTACCTCGTCTCGCCGGGAGCTGAGCAGCTGCAGCTTCATGTGCTTCATATAGGCCATGGTGATGGGCATGTTGTAGTCGATCACGCTGGGCGCCAGCGCGGCGGGCTTCCCGTTATCTGCAATGAGACATTTTGATGGGTGGTGACCGGACGCGGCGTTCTCCTTGCAACTAACGGTCCGCTCCGTTCAGACCGAACTAAGGCTCTGGTTGCCAGGTGTTCGGGAGACCGGGGGCACTACAAGCGGACCACAGAACCAACTGGTTTGGCCCCACAAAGCTGTACTGGGACGACCGGCCCACGGACAGAGGAGGCGCTTCGAACTATGGGGAGATTTTCCCCGTCCGGCCGACATCGCCACGCGCTCCTCGTCTCCTCGGCTGCGCACGCGCAGCCTCTGTGTCCCGCCCGAACACGAGGGCAAGTCGCTTGCTTGCTTTTCCTTCTGCCAGTGCTCTCACCCGACAGCAATGGGACTAGTTTAGCCAAAAGTGACTTTGAGATGGATTTACTGTCTGCGAGAAACTGCTAGATTAGGACAAGAATCTAGATAAATTTTAATCAATGTTACAGTCGAATCATAATTTTATGTACCAATTCTCAATCCAATGACTCCACATGACTCCATCCTTTCAGAAATAGAGGATGTGTAGATTTAAAAGGACATTGAGGGAACATCCATTTCCTTGCTGAGTGCCTAAAATACCATGAAACATGCATGCTAAATGAAAATCAAAACATCATTACAGGAAACAAGTTATGTGCCACAGTTGAAATCATCTTTCTTTGAGAATAGGCACTGAATCACTGTGAGTGGACAGCCAAAGCTCACCACCTCCTCCTCGATAAACGAGATGGTTGACTAGAACTGCTTCAGTCTACCACATTTTATTGAAACGTGAGCCACAAATTGCCATGATGAATAAAATTACTTTAAATCTCACTATTTGACACCGCAGCTACCTTTATGATCTGTTCCGTCTGGGTTTAAATGCATTCTTTTCTGGCACTCTGAGCAGCTCATTAGAAACCGTGTCACCGCTTCTCTTGGGAGGAAGGCATAGCTCTCTGAAATCTGAAATGATTCACAAAATAAAGGGGTTATATAAGCTGACTGAGCATGATTCAGCAGGAATGGTCAGTGTATCTCCAAGCAAGACGCACTGTCCCGTGACGGCAGGAAGCACAGAGCATGCACCGCATACATGCATCATTCGAGAAATATCTACCCAGCTGGCCACCCGCTGACGGAGCAGTGTGGGAGGCAGCCGCATCTCAAAGGGTCTGTTTGTATTTGTATATTTGTTTTAGGGAATGTAATCACAGTATACAGATATTCTAGTCAATTGTCCTTATTAAAAATTGCCAACATTGTTTTTTAAACTTACTATTAGCACCTGTTTTATCCAATTTTACATGTATTTTTAGAAATTTAGCCCCAAGTAGAAACAATAAACTTAGGATTTTGCATTAATGAGCATTTTTTATCATCGCTTTTCAAAACATTTTAAGTGAAAATAAAAAACAATTCTAAGAGAATCGATGTACATATTCACTGGAGTGAAGCATCCCTTCCACAGAAAATGACACACTTGGAAATGCACGCTGGCCACCTACTTCATCTGTTATGCATTTTATGTCAGTTTTCATAGTTTATGTCCGAAATAGCTAACAGGGAAGTCAGAGCAAGTGTCGCATGTGCTCTATACAGAGCTTGTTTTCAAAACCATGATGTAGAATCAAGTTAGAAATCAGTAGTCCTGTCAGTGAATTTTTAAATTATTAGCTTCTCAAAAACCTAGGCATTTCTCTCGTCAAAGCAACTTATTTCTGAAGTGAAACTGATAGATTGTTAAATATCCGTAGATAAAAGCTGACGCCGACTCTTTGGCTTTACGCCACCGCCCGACACTGGCACATGGAGGATGAGAGAGGCAGGGGAATGTGCAGGTGCGAGGTACACACTCAGGTGAACGCGCAGCTGGTACAGATGCTAATGTATTTTAAGTTTGTAAAGAAGAAAGAAAATACCCACTTTGTGTGAAGTTAACTACAAATCTACACGGATTCCATGAATGGTAACGGGGCCAACTTCTGTTATCCAAACTGTACAGGGAGCCCAGCACCTGAGAAACTCCATCTACTCAAAGTCCAAAATGTAAAGCACATTTTTCCCTGAATTTAATAATAAAATCGGTTTACATCACTTATCCTGTCCCAGTGATTCTCAGGGAACAGAGCCATAAAAATACCAAAGAAAAGGAACAAGTCTACAGTGAACAGCCCCATGGGTGATGCATGCACAGGTAATTAAAATCACTCTACTAGGATGTGAAATATGAAACTCTCATTTTTAATATAAGCATCAATTTGTAAATTAAGATGTCCAGCTTTAAAAAAAAACTTACTCATAAAAAACAGGATTGGGGAGAAAAATGAACAGAAAAATTGGAAAGTATTTTGTTAAACTCTTTTATATTAGTTATCAAATAAGGAAATACATATAGATTTTAAATTATCATTCACCCTCTCTTATACTCTTTCTCTCTATATACACACACAGACACATACACACATACATAAATTTGAGTCCTATTCATCTATTTTACAGAGGGAACTAACACCTTTGCCTGATTTATCAGACTAGGGATAGTTTTTCTGACACTCTGAAAATCTATTTTAAAATACATTAGAAGTAAAAAAAAAGTCTATGATGCAGGGGCAAATCTGATGTTTTATATTTTAACTCATGTGGAGTTATAGTCCATTGGCACTAATGGGCCAACCAGTAAATTAATTAACAAATGGGATTTGAGAAGGGTGCTCCACTGATTTTCATGGAGGATTTCTATTAAATATTTTCTCTATTTATATAAAAGAGAAACCATCCAAGGAAAAGGTGGACCTAAGATACACTGCCTTCAACTGGCCCAGACGCTCTCCACGACTTGCCCTTTTCCCAACACTAACAAAGCCCTCGGGTAGGCATCCCTTCTGGACAGAATGCACTCAATTCTATTACTGTCCTAGTACTGCTCAGCTCCAAATGAGGTTTCCTTGGACCCACTAACCATATTGCATTTTTTATAGTTTTACTCTGAACACTACTGGCAACAGTTACAGATGTCTGTGTGTGTGTATATACACGTTTGCTTGAAGAAAGAGAAAGTCCCCCTTCGTGCCTTAGAAAGATGTTTCAGCAAGGACTGTACCCCTCTATCCTCGGGGGCATCACCCCGGCATGCACCTGGTACGAGGTCCCTGTATGTTATAGGAGCGGAAGAAAGCACTTACTTGGGGCAGTTTTCTTGATGTTCTGAACCCATTTTATGGGGAGACCTGCCAAAGCATCACACTGTCCTCCGATCTTCTCTCCCACCACAGGCTCATTGGAGCCCATGGGCCCTCAGAAGAGGCTCTTCATTTCTCACACTCATTTCTGCTTAATATTTCTCCTGCTGGAATATTTTCTGGAACACTGCTGAGGGTAACACTTCAGTTGGAAATGTACCTCTAGGACTAGCTTTATACCTGGGATAGTGGAGTGTACCTCATTAGAACGTGTTCATGAACGGGAAGTACTGCATCTTGTCAGTGAGAAGGAGCAGAGCAACGCGAATGGGCACCACCCCAGCTCCCTCTGAACCAGAAAGACGACTGCGCGCAGCAGAACACGCAGGTTGTCTGGGACAGAGATGAGCATCCAGAAGGACTCAGACACAGCCAGACTGAGCCTAGCGTTATTGATCATGTAAATAATTATGAAGCTTCTTCTTCTTAGAAATGTTATTTTTTATGAATCCAGATGTGTCTTCTTAGATTTGTATAATGCTTTATATTTTTCTTTGGGTTTTTATATCCATTGTTTTAGACAATGGCTAAAACAAATTTTATGATAATTTTTTATTAAGTAGGTCTACTGGTATAAAGAGATGAAATGAATTGTTATTACTACATAAGAGGGCAACACAAAGTGCTAGGACTCAAACCTAAATCTCTCAAGTCTTGAGCTATTTCCATAAATGAATGGTAGGCTTACCCCACAGAGAGATTAGATAAATGTTTAGGGACCAAAGAAAGCAGGAACATTAAAATCGGTTTGAAATTCTGTATTTCAAAAACACCCACAGTATCCAAGTGTTATCTCAGGGCAAAGTCAGTCCTTAAACTTGAGTTCTGGCAGAGATATTTTGTTGTTATTTTTATTGAATTAGCTGTGGTTGAGGCAACGGGATATAGTGGCTTAATATAATTTTTCATTACTTACCACATCTAAAGACTTTGATTCATCCGTGTATTGGACAATACTGATATTGTTTTCAAGGTAAAGATTACATTCTAAGCCCATTAACACTGGAATTCATCAGTAATGCAGAAAATAATAAATCAGATTATTATCACAAATTAGAAGTAGAAATCACCTCTACCATGAAAAAACAAATGGTAATACTCCCACATAAAAATAGTTGAACTGTAGTATCTTTTGATGGACCAAATAAAATCGCTTTTAGAGCAAAGATAGTAGGACATTAGTAACCTAACGATAAATTGATTCCCATGCAGAAGGCCTAATGCTCAAGTCTCATAAGGGTCTCTCTGCTACTGACCTTCCACCTGTGGGTTAACAAGAAATAAAACTACTGGGAACACATTTCTGAAAACTTTACTAACAAATATAATTGAAAGGAGGGTAAGTATTTTACCTTTTTAATGCCCCTATCTTTCTGAAGAAAAAAGAAGCAATATTTTTTTTAAACTTTGCAACTACAAAGCCAACTTTTGGCAGTTTTTCAGTGCCACTTGGCTTCCCCTCAACACAACTCAGTTAAGGTAAAAATGTCAGTTATCCAAGAACTGAAAATTTTAAATCAACAGTAGTTAAATTACTTTTCAAATCTCATCTTGTAAATTCTACAAAATATAATTCCTAAAGTTTTATTACATTTAAACTGCTGAGTTTTATCTTCAGATGTAAATCTGTTTTCCTCTGTGGCTCAGAATATTTGAATAAAAAGTTAGAAAAGTTAAAGAAGTTAATCAATTAAAACAATGTAATAACAAATCACTGCTGGACTTTGTGTGTCTCACAAGTACATGATGCAAGTTTGTCTCATTAACTCAAGCCACCGAGTTTTGTAAATTGAGAGCAAAATGGATAACAGAAGAATTTTTTAATTCTATGGCTATTTTTCCTATGTCTTTCTTCTTCAGTCCCAAGCAGCCTTCATCTCAAACTTTAACTGCTTCATTTCTGGGCATTTCCAATAGAAAGGCACTCTAGATTTACCCAGCTTGTACCAAAACCTGATATTCTCTGGTTACTGAAATGGTAGAGAAGATTCTCATTCATCACAACTGGTACTTGTGTTTTGGGCTGTTTTGAACTAAAGGTAATGCTTCCTAAACGACATATGTGTGTTGAAGCTTTCCATTCATTCAGTGTTTAATAAGTGGATTATGCTCAGTGAGGGTTTTACATGGATTTTAGCACTCCATCCTCACAACAATCGCAGAATAGGTCCCCATCACCCCCAACACGTGAGGAAGCAAAGCCTCAGAAAGGCTGTGGGCCACGCGTCGGACAAGGAGGAGGCGGCACTCACACGACGCTCCGGCTTCGGAGCTCATCCCCTTTGATCGTGTACTTTATAGCACCTCCCGGGTATCAGTATTAGAAAGGAAAGGGAGAGAGATGGTCTCATCTATGGGCTGAAATACTAACCTGACAACAGAGGCTAGTTAGGCTGGAATGTTTATCATGTTCCCTGAGGTGTGGTTCTTCAAAGCACAAAATGCTCTAACCAGCCTGGGGCGCCGTCCTGAGCGCGGGAGCAGGGAGCGCCCTGGACCTTGTGTCAGGTCACAGGGTCCCCCAGAAACACCTGAGGCCACGCCGTGACCGTACAGAGCTCCCCCCCGAGGAGACGGCGGCTGGCCCGGCGAAACCCGTGGCTAAAGGCAAGGCTTTGTCATAAAACTGACCAGCCAGGAATAAAGACTCCCACTTGTAACAGAACATACTAGAAGCAATGTCAGTATCCTATTTCTAAAGAAACAAGACTTCTAAACGTTAGAAGAAACTCCCCAGAAGCGAGGCCATTCTTGTTTAAGATTTGAACCTAAAGCATGAGCTGAACAGAGACATCACAAGACACTGGTGACTCACTGACCTCCATGACCGTGTTTTAAAGTAAAACAAGCAAAAACTGAAATCAGAAGATTCATCAACCAAGCTCACACCCTTGTGTCCGGACTTCACTAAGGCTTAAGGCTTGGCAAAAACAAAACCAGAAAGAGTGAGTGTGACTAGATGCCGAGCCTCAGAGCAAAGCAGAGATGGCCTCGCCACACGCATTTTAAATTTCCTCCACCTTTGTTTCATAAAATGAATTTAGAGAATAGCAATAATACCTTTATTTTACTGGAATAATGACATTCAAGCCATGTTCTTTGCAAATATCAAGTAGTTCGCTCAAGGAAAAATTTGCCTTGAGGCCAAACTTTGGGCATTTTCTCTTATGAAGAATCTTAATACTATGATTAAAGAATAAATTAGGAATAATCTCCTTGTGAAACTTGTTTATCTTGCTATATTTAGCATTGCGATTCTTCTATCTCGAATCACCTGCAATGTACATACTGGATAATATGGGTATAGAAAATTTGTTTTTGAAAACTAACAGAATTTCAACATAATTAAACAAAGCCTATAGATCCAAATGGTGTGCAAGGTCTTGTCTGCCCTGATCCATAAAGACACAGCCCACCACAATCCAGAGAGACCTCCAGCTGGGGAAGGGGCGCGCTGGTGCTGGGCAGCGTCTCCAACTCAACAAGGGCCGACCTGTTTTATACATCATGTATCCTTGAATACATTTGAAAGAAGGGAATTAGGACTATTAAACAGAAAGCTTGCAAACATCACACCATTTGGCCCATTTTTCTAGATGCGTTACAGATTCAACACGTCCAGCCAATGGTTTATTCTTATTGTTATATGGGTCCTCTTTTAGGCATTTCATGCAGGAGGAAAGGTGAGCAGTAACCTTCAATTGTACTTACTAACTTATGGAGGTGCATGTGGAGACAGCCTTGCAAACATCAAGGCATTTTCAACTAAATGTTTATTTATTCAACGAATATCCATTGAGTGCATAGGGACTATAATTACCTGTGAACACTGCGAGCTACGGTTCTACACCACTAACCTGCCTGGATATATAAAATTATTGGAGTCACTGATTGGTAATGGTTTGATTAATTTTGAAGTGATTCTGAAAAATGTCTTGACCAGGACTCAACATAAATACTATTAGGTAGAAAGGGCATGCATAGTAATGATCAATTAGACAAAAAGCTAGATGTTTAGCCTGCCTAATCAAATTTTCAATCACTCTGGACCTCAAAATTTTTGCTTCAAAACTCTGCTATTTCAGAACTGTGCTATGTTCTGTCTGCACATCTCTCAAATGGCCAATTTCTGTACCTTACTAATCTCTCCAACAGCAAAGCCAGGCTGTTGCTAGAATTTCACGTCAACCCCAGACTCACACCCGCTCCCCTGACAGAGGACCCCAGGTTCTGCGTGGCTGTCAGACCTGCTGCATTGCTTTGCTAGGGCTCTGCTCTGCCGCCACCCACTCTGGTGTGCATGGCGCCAGGCTTGCTTCCCTCGCTTCTTCCTTCTCTGACCGTTTCACATTACTCATCAGCCCCCCTTTTCCACTTAGTCGAGGGGGTGGCCTGGCCAATCGGGTTGATTTTTAAATAGGATTAATGTTGCTAGTTAAAATACAGCATATATTAACAACACAGCAAAACTGAAGGAACAAAACAGCAGCAGACTCAGAGACTCCAAGAAGGACCTAGTGGTTACCAGAGGGGAGGGGTGTGGGAGGGTGGGTGGGGAGGGAGCGAGAAGGGGATTGAGGGGCATTATGTTTAGTACACATGGTGTGGGGGGTCAGGGGGAAAACAGTGTAGCACAGAGAAGGCAAACAGTGAATCTGGGGCATCTTACTACACTGATGGACAGTGACTGCATTGGGGTATGGGGGGGACTTGATGATATGGGTAAATGTAGTAACCACATTGATTTTTCATGTGAAACCTTCATAAGAGTGTATATAAGTGCATATAAATAATATCTTAATAATAAAAAACAAAAAGCTAAAAAAAAGTACAGCATATATAATTAAATTTGAATTCCAGATAAAATGCAATACTGGGACAAACTTATACTAAATACTTTTGTTTTACCTGAAATTCAAATACGACTGGGCATCCTGTATCTTACTTGTTAAATCTGGCAACCTTACAAGGTACATTTATCTAAGATGAATGAAAATAAGGGTTAGAGCCCAAAGATAATTTTAAGTTTGGAACAAATTGCTATGTCAGGAGAACCTAAGAATATACCAAAGCAGAGGCAGAGTGGTCACTGGGGGGCTGCGGGCTACATGAGACCACAGTGCCCACTTAGAGCAGTTTCCTGGCTGCTTAGACCAACAGTGCAGGTACTTACATCACAAGCTAGTGTTTATAAAAGCTCACATTTATAAAATCGATCATTTCTACTTAATTCTTTTTCATTTTTAAAAGTAATCAAAACACACTAAACTGACTTTCAACTCACAAATGGGTCATGACACGTCGTGCACAGAACACTGGCTTAACGCAGAGGAATGTTGTCAGTCCAAAGATTCTTGTTGCGGAGTTGAGAGAGGACGGTGGGTATGTGGTCAAACCTAAAAGCAGGCCGGCAGACCCAAAGGGGATCTAAGGCAGTCAGGGGTGCTGGGGACAGTCCCGATCACACTGTGACACCTAAAGGCAAACACATCAGATGCAGGGTGAGCAGCGGGAAGACGATGGGGTGTGGTGGCCAGGACAGCACCCTCCACGGACGGAGAAAGGGCCCAAGTGTGAGGCAAAAGGCAGACACTCAGCTTGCGAGCCGGCAGGGGAATCTACCACGTGATGGAAAGAAACCGGAGGAGAAAAATGGGGCAAGGTGACCGCACATCATGCACCCCACGTCAGCAGACCCAGCTACAGGCCAACAGGAAACAGAATGTGATTTCATTGCATATAATTAATTTTTATTGTTAGTTTCATTTCATTGATTACACTTCAAATCTAGCTGCACTGCTTTGCACAAAAAAACTTTATTCTCTTATCTTTTTATAATCTGAACATCTCTAATTTGGAGCTGTACTTTACAATAATCAAAATAGCCATCATTTGAGCAAATGCATCAAAAAGAGGATAGTGGAAGTAGATCTCTCAAGTTGTGGGTGCTATTTTTGTGTCACTTATGTTAGAATATCTGGCTGTTAAGGAACAGATTGACATAACAGAGAATTCTTACAGTAGATGAAAAAAATGAGCAGATGGTTACTGAAAAAGTTTTCCTTCATACGTGTTTCCTAAGAGTAAAATAGAGAATATCCCTAAATACTGCATGTAAATAAAATGACTCAGCAAAGCAAATGTTTATAATTATTTGCAGCATGGAAAGCTACATTAAAATATACAATTACACACACGGGAAGTGTGGTAAATTGATTTCCTTCTTGATTTTCCCTTAAGAGTGTGTCTAATATGATATATTAATGTTTTTACTGGGGCTTAGGGAAGAGAAAGTGGAATTCAACCTCCCTGATGTAGAATTCATTGGCACACTCAAGTCCTCCCAGCTCTGTTCAACTCCCTCTGGTACAATTTACCTTTGCAACACCCTGCGCATCAGAGGGGAGGCAACGCTTCTTCTGCAACAGGTAGCCAAGAATACTGTTTCTGCAGCCACTCAAAGCAGGTGCGAATCACACATCTCAGAAGTGAAAGAGAACAGAGTTTAGAGCTCACTACTAGAGTCTGCCAGCTTGCACAGCACTCACATATTCGTGCCGAGTGTGAGGTGGTAAAGTGCAGAGATCCAGAATGTGTCGTCTGAATTCTTGAATAGCTCAGCTGGCAAATAATGAAAACATTTTTCTGAGATGCCAAGCAGAGAACTGGCCACATGGTTTCCTTTAGAAAGTGTCTCTCCACTTAAGAAGTTTACAATGCTCTAAAGTAAGTTTTGGAAATGGAGACGGGGTGCACCTCGAGCTGTTGGTGGTGTGGATATTAAATGGCTTTGTGTACTTGGGGCCATGCCAGCTGTCTGCCCCCAAAGCTCCCAGTACCCTGTTGAGAAGCTTAGCTCTAGACTCCAAAACACTTAACACAAAAATGGGGACATAGAATAAAAGGTGTTCAGGGCACCTGTTCTCTACCAAGGAGAGAAGGCCCACTACGAGAGAGATCTCTGGGTCCAAACCCTAGCTCCTCAGAGGCGGCAGCGGGGTCACATGTCAGCTTCCCCAGGAGTCTCCTCCTTTCTGGATGGCCATGGCCGTGGGTGCACTAATGAGGAAAGGGGTCCCCAGAGAAACGAGAGAGAAGGGGAGAGTGAGGAGTAGATCGATAAGCACATAAAAAGTAGGTAAAAGCTGGTTTCTCTCTACTTACCATGAAATGACTAAAACTGCTAGTGAATAATAAGTTCAATGCTGAGAAAGTCATGAATGAAGATGGGTGGGTGTGACCCGAGGGCCACTGAAGGGCACGGACAGTCCAAAGAAAGAAAGGACCTTTCAATATTTAGCTAATAAAAGAGGGTTTACAGCATCTGTCACCCCACAAACAACCCCACAAACAACTCCATATTTTTAGAAAACAACATGTTTCCATTTATTTCAGTTTAATAATATTATGTTTGAATCAAATAAAAGCTTTTACATATATTACTTCTGAGCCTCAAAGCAACCCTATGAATAACACAAGTCCAAATCACACATACATACTCACCTAATCAAGATGTAAACCCCAGTTAGCTGGCATCAAAGTCGGTGCCGTTTCCTCTCTGCTACCTCACAGCAGTGCCCCATGGCCTGTTCCTCCCTATTATATTTTATCCCAACTAAATACACTAATAAGCAGCTGTACTGAGCTGCACACATGCATATACTTTATTACACCATCCTTGCACCCAGGAATATCTAAACCCCTGGGTCTGAGTGACAGTCGTCTAGTTGTAGGAATCAATCCCCAGGGCAGTTTTAAAGCTGCATTAACTCATTTCCACCACAAGCATGCCCTGAAGTAGCAAGTTCCCTGGCTGGGCACAAGGAGTTAATGAAGTGCCTCCGGGTTAATTCCCTCTCAAGGAGTGTATCTATGCACTGGAACATTATTGTTTAATAGGAAAATTATTAATGACAGGGCATGTGACATTCATTGATAAACTGATTTGAGTGAGCTCTTAATGTCTTTTGATAGAAGACAGCTTGTGCGCATAGAGGATTTATACTAATACTCCGCCCACCTGTGATGCCTCTACTACAACTGTATGAGAAATGAATTAATTCTGATGAATGGCAGTACACTATTCTTCTGTTTTAGGCCTCCTATTTAGTAATTCTAATTAGAATTCTTTTTTTTCTTCTGAGGTGTTTTACATATCTGATTTATCAGGCTGAATATTATTTTTAGTTACCAAAAACAGTAGGACTGTTCTAATATTTAATATTATGTTATACAATGTTTAAATTTAAGAGCTGTTTTCAATATCACCTGTGCAAAACATACGTGTGTGTGTAGGATGTGTGGGTGTGGGTGTGTCTCTAATAAAAACAAAGCGATGTGCAGAGTAGTGTGTTTATATCCTAAATATGCCTAAAAATTTTATAGCCTAAAAATGACCGCATTATTTAATGCACATCAAAGTTCTCCCTGAAAAGCAAATGGGGAGCGCTTCTCTTAGTTCTTTTTTTTAACCATATTTAGAGCCTCCAGAATTGCATGAATCCAGCGCACTGTTCAGTGTGAACAGGAGTTGTGCAGAACGATCTTTACAGCCATGAGCACAGCTCTAATCTTGTTCACAGTAACATCTTTATAAGCCATTTGGATAGTACCAAAAAGCATGGACTTCAGAGGGACAAGGGGAATTTATTCTTTCAACAAGTACTTACTGAATACCTCCTATAAGACAGACCTTTTGCTAAGCTGAGCTTAATCAGTGGTTTGAGGAACAGAAATGGCCCCCCACCATCAGAGACCATAAAATTCTTTTTAACATCTACCCTAGCCATTAAAAAACAAACATAAGGAACCTCACCAAAGTAGCATAAAGTATCTAAAACTGATGATGTTTCATACTCATAAACTCTCCAAGGTTTAGTTATAAAATATACTCCTACCTCACTGACTTACTGTATAATGTCACTGAGTTCAATATTAAAGTATGTCTACAAAAACATTTGAATTTGGTATAGTTTTAAGTTTTTGTTTATCTCTGTTTGGTATCCAGAACAGTTAGTTACTTACACCACTCTAGTACATAATAATAAAATGAAATAAAAAGTTTCATCTGTGTAAAAAGGCAGGACCGACGTCTGTTTATTTGCTGTATTTGCTTTTGATCTTTTCTTACAAAGGATAGCTTACAAGCATAAAATTAGCTTCCAAACTCCAGGGACTATGTTCTTCCACCTCTAGCTTCAATAACAGCCTATCCATGCACTTCGAGCGAAGGCAGGAAAGGAAAGAAGGCAAACAGTAAAAGGAAGAGAGGAGGGGCCAGCACACATTTTACGTTCTGTTAGTGAGTAGGGACTAGGTAGCATTTTTGGTGGGAAATCTATCTAAATGTTGTGGTTTTTAATCTAATATTTTTCATCTCTTTCAAAATAATCCTCTCATCTTTTAAAAATATTTCATTAAAAGAAATAGTCCCCCTTTTCAGAAAATATTCTTAAATGTGGTTTGCAGAGGCTCTTCCTCCTCGCCTTCCAGACCCCAAGCCTGTGCCAAGGGCACGAGGCCCCAGCGGGACTCACACCGAAGCGGGTGGAGCCCACGCTCCTTGAGTCCTTGCGGTGTCGGCGGGCTTGTCTAGAGCATGTTCCCCCCTCCCTGTCTGGACACTTCCCTACTGCTGAGTTCTGGGAGGTGTGGGGCCGGAGCAAATGTGTGAAACGATCACACGGCGTCGACGACTAGCAGCCTCATTCCTCCTCCACTCCTCGGGGTCAAGGGTATGTGAAGCCCATATAAAGATATGGGGGTCAATGGTTTAACCCAAATAAATTAAATTCTAAGGATAAAATATGAGGCACTGTGACAGGGAAGGGAAATATATTTGGAGAGCAAAGACTTCCTGACCCTTATCACAAATTATACAGGTAGCTTCCTGTATGAACAGAGTAAGATAAAATGCTCTCAGACTATAGGATTATAAAGCTAGCAACACTGATATTCAAATAATCATTTATGTCTACAAGGAAGATACAGAAGAAAAACAGTAAGTAAACAAATGGGATGTGTAGCAAAGTCGTCATGCTCAAGCCGAGAGTCAAGGCGGTGGGGTCCGGTCATATCTGGGCAGCAGCTTGGCCATTTTATAACTCAGGGAGTTGCCTGTTCATAATATGGTACAGATTACTGCCGTTTTTAACAAAAATTGAGAGCAGTGAAAATCTGCTGACACTCCATAGTCATTTTTATGGGCTATTTTCTTTGATTGCTGTTTTAAAATCCTGGAAATATGAAGCCCGATGACTACAGATCCTCTTCATTATTGTTCTTATCACCATCATTATCATGATTTACAGGAGACTCTGTCGATAATAATGGAGTCAAAATGTTCTACTTCTATACCGTGCTTACCAGCGTTTGCTTAAATATGCTTAAAAGTAGCTACGCCCCTCTGCTTTCCTAAGGCAGACGCAGTCCCCATGTCTGCACGTTCCTGGCCCCAGCCAGCGTGCTCCCTGTGGTTCCCCCTCACTGTGCCCCTGAGCACAGCCACGGCCCCACGCACACCGTTCTCACTGGTGTTGCTCCTTCAGAGTCTGAGAAAACCGAAATACGGCCTCCTCATTTTATTTGTGAGTAAACTGTAGCCGAAACCAAAAAGAGGCTAAATGAATTGTTTGAAACTCTTGAATTTCAGCTCTCTTTTAAAACACAGTGCCTACAAATTTTCTCATTAGTCTTCCAAGTACTCAAGAATTCTGTGAGTTTTTAAATAACAACCTAGTAAAAACTAGTGTAGTACAGATGCTGAACTTACCGTTATTTATGAAAAGAACAGGACAGAGATGATCCTAACTGAAGTTTTATGGTTAACTGTTCTAGATCACATAGAAGAAAGATTTTCCTTTTTAATTTTCAGAGTAGGAACACAGAAATTCTACATGAAATACGATTTCCCCACAGCATATCCCTGGAAAGGAATATTCAACTCATAAACGAATTCTTTAGAGAGAGCTAGTTTCTAATTTTTTCAGAAAATTAATTCGAAATTAATTTAATAGACTTAAACTCTGGAAGAAGCAAATGAAATAATTTAAATCCTCACCAACCTCACCAGCAGGAATTCTGGCTACTCCGATTTCTCCCTTAGCCCAGCACAGCTGGGTGGGCTTGCAGGGGGTGACACCTACAGGGTGCATGAGAAGCTCTGACTGTTCCTGCTCCCGGCACACAGGCATCACGGCACGCAAAGGAAATCATCACCATTACCATTTTTAAGGCAGAAACAGCTATGTTAGTTGTCCGAATAGAAGCTAGAGAAGGAGAAATAACATTATGCGAGTCTAGCGGGGCAGTCCAGACGCGGGCACGGAAGCCCTGACATTAGCTCCCCCAGAGGACACACCAGCCCTGCAGACACATAGGGACCCATTCCCTCTGGAAACTGGCTGAACAGCTCCTCCACAACCGAGGGTGGAAGGGCCTCCTGGCAATTAGGAGAGGCAGACGGCCTCACCCAAAACCCCACCGCAGGCATGGGGACCCACAATGGGAAGGAATCTCACAAGGCCAGAGCTTCTGCAGAGGCGCAAGGGGTTTGCGCCCCAAATCAGCACCCGACCCCTGTGACCTGCACTGGAGGGTGAGCCGCAGCCTGTCTGGCTTACACCCGAGGCAGACCAAGAGCTGCAGAGAACAAACATGCACCCCCTTCAAGAGCTTGCAGGCAGTCCCTGGGCCCTGGGCAACAACAGCAGTGTGAGAAGCGCACCTAGACTATTTGTGAAGGAGGGTCATTTACTACACTTAAAGCATTGGCTGGAGGGGCAGGGGACAGCTGAGATGCTCGCCGGACACAAAGGCCTCGTGGGCACCATTCCTGCGCTCCCCTCCACCCTGCCAGCACAGGTGGGTATGTGGAGCAGTACCTGCCTGCCGACAAGCAGTTGGAACATCCCCCCGCTGCCTTCTCAGGCCAGCGGGTGTGGGTGTTTGCGGACCCCCCGCTGCCTGGCTGGGGCCAAGGCAGAAGAGCAGCGACAGCACTGTCGGCCCCTCACTAAGGCTGGTGGGTGTGTGAATGAGCCACTCTCCTGCCACACTTCCAACGGGGGTGGACACATGCTAGCGAGAGACTTTCTGCTGCCTTGCTGAAGCTGGCGGCATGTGCAGTCCATGCAGTGGAAACCCTTTGATTGCCTGGCTCTAGTGGCCAAAGGGGTTTGTGTACCTTGGTTCTACTGGACTGTACCAACCAGAAAGACAGCTCTTGGCAGCCCACCACCCCCAGGGCACTGCACAGACAGCAGACTGAAACAGCCCCAGTCTTCCTGTGAAAAAGCCCTACTCACCTGACCTACAGCTTCAGCCCGGGGAATGGGCTTCAGGCGCGCTACACATCTGGAAGCCATGGAGGCACTCTTGAGGAACATGAGCAGAAAGACACCATCCTTGCTCACTGGCTCTGCTACAGCTCAATGATCCCTCCCATCAAGGAACTTACACATTCATCTGTCACTCAGGGGACACCTCCAGAATTCCCAATCTAAAGACCAGCAGGGTTCATGGTCACAGTCCCACAGGACTGTACATACTTGCATATTTTAAAAGATGCTGCTTGAAGGCTTGGCTTCTAATCAGCCTGAAACTAGGAACCCTGTGAGAACCCTCCCCTGGGTCACTGACAGGTCTTAGCTGACCCTCAACAACAAGGTCCTGTCTATTGAGAATAAAGCAGCCTGCTTAGAAAATCACAAGGGTGCCAGAGACAACTTACAGCTAGGGCTAGATTGATGATAAGGTTCATACCTACACAAGGCCTCTCCTTCAAGACAGAAGTAGCTGTTTCAGTTAATACACAGAAATACCATCAGAGAGTCAGGCAAAATGAGGAAACAGGAATGTATTCCAAACTTAAGAACAAGATAAAGCCTCAGAAAAAGACCTTAACAAAATGTGTGTAAGTAATTTACCTGACAGAATTCAAAGTAATGGTTATACACTCACTGAACTTGGGAGAAGAATGAACACAGTGAGAATTTCAACAGAGAGATAGAAGGTACCACACCAAGGTCACAGAGCTGAAGAAGACAACAACTGAACTGAAACACACATTAGAAGGCCCAACAGCAGAGAGAAGCAGCAGAACTGATTGGTGAGCTGACAGACAGAGCAGTGGAAATCAGCCAGAGGGAGCAGCAAAAGGAAAAAATTATTTTAAAAAGTGAAGAGAGATTAACAGGCCTAACAGGCAATATGAAGCAGAGCGACATTCAACATTATGGGGGTCTCTGAAGAAGAAGGGCAGAGACAGGGACACAAAACTTACTTGAAGAAATAATTTCTTCAAAGTTCCTGGGCTCCACTGGACTTAAAGGGAAAATCTTGTAAGAATACACTGCCCAGCAAGGTTATTACTCAGTATTGAAGGAGAGATAAGGAGTTTTCCAAAAACGCAAAAGCTAAAGGAATTCATCATCATTAAACCAGTCTTACAAAAAATGTTAAACGGACTTCTTTAAGCTGAAAAGGCACTAATAACAAGAAAATGTCTGAAAGTAAAAATATCAATGGCACATGTGTATTGAAGGCAGTGGATTCATCATTTGTAAAGCTAGTATGAAGGTTAAGAGAAAAAATAATGTAATCGATTAAAACTACAATAATTAACTAAGAGATACATAAAACTAAAATATGTAAAATGTGATAACAAACAAAACATGGAGGAGGGAATAAAAATGTACGATTTGAGAATAAATTCAAATTTAAGTTGCTGTCAACTTAAAATAGGCTGATATATACATAGGCTGTTGTATGTGGATTTCACAGCCGCAATAGAGCAAACACCTATAGTAGATACACAAAAGAAAATGAGAAATTGCATATATAAATATAATACAAAAGAAAGTCATGAAACCGTAAGAGAAGACAGTAAGAAAAGAAGAAAGGAGTAAAGAGGAACTACAAAAACAGCCAGAAAACAATGAACAAATGGCAATAAGTACATACTAATCATTAATTATTTTAAATGTAAATGAACTAAATTCTCCAAACAAAAGACACACAGTGGCTTACTGGATTTAAAAAAAAATCTCATCTATAAACTGTCTACAAGAGACTCCAGATGACACTGAAAGTGATGACAGACATGCAAATAGTAACAGAAATAAAGCTAGGATAGCTATACCCAAAACAGACTATAAAACAAAGAGAGTAATAAAAGACAAAGAGGGGTGTTGTATAATAAAAAAGGGTTCATTCCAACAAGAATATACATAATATTTTTAAATATCTACACACCCAACACAGGAGCACCAAAATATAAAACATATTAAATATATGTATTATGCTAAATATATATATTATATATTAATATAAAATATATTAACAGACCTAAAGGGAGAAATTGATAGCAACACAGTAATAATAGGGGAATTTAACACTCTATTTATATCAATGGATAGATCATCCAGACAGAAAATGAAAATCAATAAGGAAACATTGGACTTAAATGACACATTAGACTAGAGGGACTTAATATGCAAAATAGTCCATTCAAAAGCAGAAGAATATACATTCTTCTCAAGTGCACTTGGAGTATTCACAAGAAAAGATCACATAATAGGCCAAAAACAAGTCTTCATAAATTTTAAAAGACTGAAATCATATCAAGCATATTTTCTGACCATAATTGTATGAAACTTGAAATCAATCACAGGAAGAAAACTGGAAAAATGAAAACATGTGGAAGCTAAACAAATGCTACTGAGCAACCATTGGGGCAACAAAGAAATCAAAGGAGAAATAAAAAATAGCTAGAGACAAATGAAAATGGAAATACAACACACCGAAACCTATAGGATACAGCAAAAGTAGCTCTAAGTCAGAAATTCTTAGCAATATAGGCTAATAATTACCTCAAGAAATTTTTCTTACCTCAAGAAAAATCTCTAACTATTTAACTTTACATCTAAAGGAACTAGAAAAAGAAGACCAGAGGATGCCCAAAGTTAGTAGAAGGATGGAAATAATAAAGAACAGAGCAGAAATAAATGACAGAGAGACTAAAAAGACAGTACAAAAGATCGATGAAACTAAAAACTGGATCTTTGAAAAGATGAACAAATTTGACAAACCTTTAAGTAGACTAAAAAATGAAAGAGAGAAGGTTCAAATAAAATCAGAAATGAAAGAAAAAAGTACAACTGATACCACAGAAATACAAAGGATTATATTACCATGTACAGTTATACTCCAACAAACTGGGCAACCTAGAAGAAATGGATAAAATCCTAGAAGCATACTATCTTTCAAGACTGAATCAGGAAGAAACAGAAAATCTGAATAGAGTAATTATTAGTAAGGAGAATAAATCAGTAATCAAATGCCACCCAAAAAACAGAAGTTCAAACTAGATGGCTTCACAGGTGAATTCTACTAAACATTCAAAGAAGACTTAATACCTATCCTTCTCAAACTCTTCCAAAAATTGAAGAGGAGGGAAAGCTCCAGACTCATTTTAGGAGGCAGGCATTACCCTGACATCAAAACTAGAGAAGGACATAACAAAAGAAGAAAATTATAGGTCAGTATAGCTGATGAACATAGGTGGAAAAAGGTTCAACAAAATAGCAAACTAAATTCAACAATACATTAAAAAGATCATACACCATGATCAAGATTTTATTCCAGGAATGCAAGGATGGTTCGACATCCACAAGTCAATCAATGTAATATATAATATTAACAAAATGAATGATAAAAATCATATGATCATTTCAAAAGATGCTGAATGACAAAATTCAATATCCATAGAAACTCTCAACAAAGTGGCTACAGAGGGATTGTACTTCATATAATGAAGACCACATGTGACAAGCACACAGCTAACCCATTCTCAACAATGAGAAGCTGAACGTTTTTCCTCTAAGATCAGGTATAAGACAGAGATGCCCCTTCTCCCCACTTTTATTTAACATAGTATTAGAAGTCCAATTAAGCCAAAAAAGGAGAGAGAGAGGGAGAGTGGGAAAGGGGAAGGGAGATGGAGAGGGGGAGGGAGGGAGGGAGAAAGGGAGAGAGAGAGAGGGAGGGAGGGAGGGAGAGGGAGGGAGAGAAGTAAAGAAGAGTCATCCAGTTTGGAAAGGAAGAAGAAAAGCTGTCACTATCTGTGGATGACATGATTTTATATATAAAAAACCCTTGATTCCACAAAAGCCTGTTAGAATAAAAAGATTCAGTAAAGTAGAAATGTACAAAACCAATATACAAATTTGGTTGTATGTCCATACACTAACAATGAAGTATCAGAAAGGGAAATTTAAAAAGCAACCCCACTTACAGGGGCATCAAAAATAACAAAAGAACTAGGAATAAATTTAATAAATGAGATCAAAGACCTGTAAAGCAAAAACTATAACTCACTGATGAAAGAAACTGAAGAAGACATAAAGAAATGGAGATATAGTCCATGCTCAAGGACTGGAAGAATTAATATTGATAAAATATCCATATTACTCCAAACAATTTACAGATTCAATGCAATCTCTATCAAAATTCCAGTATTTTCACAGAAATAAAAACAATCCTAAAATTTGTATGAAACTACAAAAGACCCTGAGTAGCCAAAAGTAATCTTGAGGAAAAACAAAGCCGGAGGCATCATGCTCCATGACTTCAACCTTTACTACAAATCTTTAGTAATCAAAGCAGTATGGTACAGGTATTGGTGTAAAAGTAGACACACAGATCAGTGTAACAGAATAGACTGCCCAAAAATAAACCCACACATAAGTCAACAGATAATTTATGACAAATGAGGCAAGAATATGCCATGGGGAAAGGAATCTCTTCGATAAATGGTGTTGGGAAAAGTAAACAGCCATATGCAAAAGAACGAAATTAGACCACTGTGTTACACCATACACAAAACTAACTCGAAACTGACTGAAGTTGAATGTAAGCCTTGAAACCACAAAGCTCCTAGAAGAAAGTCCAGGCAGTAGGCTCCATGACATCAGTCTGGGGGATGAGTTTTGGATCTGATTCCAAACGCAAAGGCAACAAAAGTAAAAATAAATTAAAGAGACAACATCAAAGTTAAAAGCTCTTCACAGCAAAGAAAAGTATCAACAAAATGAAAAGATCACCTGCTGAATGGGAGAAAATAGTTGTAAGTGATATATCAGATAAGGGGTTAAAATCTAAAATATATAAGAAATCATAAAACATAAGAACAAAAACAACAATCTGATTAAATAATGGGCAGAGGATATGCTCAGACATGTTTTCCAAAGAAGACACACAAGCCTATGAAAAGATTCACAACAGCACTAATCATGAGGAAAATGCAAAACAAAACCATGAGATCTCACCTCACATCTCATATCGTGGCCATTACAAAAAGATATATGTTCATCATGGCACTATTTATAATAGCTAAAACATTGGAAAAAAATATGGAAAACAACTTAGCATCCATAATGGATGAATGGATAAAGATGGGGTTTACGTATATATCATGGAATACTATTCAGCCATGAAAAATAATGAAATCTTCCCATTTGCAACAACATGGGTGGACCTTGATGGAATTATGTTAAATAAAATACGTCAGAGAAAGAAAAATACTGTATGATTTCACTTACATGTAGAATCTTAAAAACAAAACAAATTAAAAAACAAAACATCATAGATACAGGGAGCAGAATGGTGGCTGCCCGAGGAGAAGGCAAAATGGGTGAAGAGGGTCAAGAGGTACAAACTTACAGTCATAAAATAAGTAAGTTGTGGGGATATGAGGTTAAAAAGCAAGAAAGTACCATATGCTAAGGACTTTCTGCATATTAACTCACTTATTTGACCCCACCAGGCACATTATTACTCCCTTTAAATAGGATGAGAAGAAAGTAAATAATTTGCTAAAATGACACAGATAGGAAGGGCTGGATTTGAAATCTGAAACTGAGTTTTTCTGGCTTCTGGTCTATTTTCTTTATCTATAGCACATGCTTTCCATTCTGAAACTAAATGAATGTAACTATTGTCAGTTAGTCTGTGAACAGTACATGTAAGCTTACTGTATCGCACTACAAGTTCTGCATGTGTGCACACACACACACAAATCTATGCCGACTGTGCTCTTTGTTGGAAACAATTTTACCCTTAGTTCCTGGATGCCCACCAGTCACTATTATTTTACAGGTAGCCAGAAAAAGCATCGAAACTTAATCTCCTAATTGGACCCTAACTTAAGAAATGTTTCTAGAAAGGCAACTGTGCTTAGCCTATGATAAAAGACAGCTGGAGGAGAGTGATATATGCCCTAAAGGTGGAGTTCCGGCAAAAGTTGACGTGAATTAAGTACAGCATCTCATGCTGGTTTCATACGATGTCACATGAACTTTGAAGTGACTTTCCAAATTGCTCAGCACACCTGGATTCAATTTTCAATATAAAGATTAATTTTAAGTTCAAATATATGTGATATTTGAATGATCCATACCTCTTCTTCACTCTGTTGATGTAGGTAATCAAGAGTTGACTATAGTCAAATACACTGAAGGAGACACATTCAATGCACAGCCCCAGTTAATATACTGACAGAGAGAAATGCAGGGGGGAAAAAGACACTACACTTCAATGACTAAAAAAATAATTTGCTAGCTTTTACATATTCCTAAAATGTGTCATTTTGTGTGGATTTTTAAAAAAGCTCATGAGTAATAGAATATATACCCTCCAATTTTACTTTAGTCAGATCAGATTGTAATAAAATTTAAGTTGTGTGATGCCTAGATATTTCAAGGAATGACATACTGCAGAGAGGTAAAAACAAATAGCATTCAAACGTTAATCCAGTATTAAAGAACCACCATTTCCTGCAGAGTGAAAACAGAGAAAGATTTGCAAAAAAGGCAAAGTAAACAAAATGACCACTAAATCTACTGATATTATTTAGACAGTATGACACACTTTAATGATTAGTTGTATAAGTATGGTTTCTTGGCTATATAGGAAAAGGAAAAAAAAAGGTCAGTAAATGTAACCATGCATTTTCTATGTCTAACATGTTAGAAGAAAGTCTTACACTTAGTGGGAACCATTAGAATTGCAGAAGCTATCTAGGTAACTAACTCTACCAAGGACTTGCCAATTCCTAGCATTAGTGGGGAACTAACCTCTGACCCAGCAATCTAGGGCCAGAAGGGCACTCAACCATCCTGTTTCAAATTCAAGTCAGTCTGTTCCCCATTAAGTGAATATTTACATTAATTTTTTACATTAGACCTATCATTGTAGAGCCAAGTGAACAGTTTTGCTGTTATTATGGAGGCCTTTTTTCTGTGATGTATTATTGCTTTATAAAATGGAAATGTTTCCTAATTAGGACTCAATTAGGAGGTACCAGAAGGCCAAAAAGAACCTTCATGATAGGAGGAAAAGCTGAAAATACTTTACATGCAAATTAAAAATAAGCTTGGGGAACAGAAGGATATTCAAACAGGACACTACCAAGAGAGAATGGATGATGTTTTCAATGCTGCACCTATGTTCAAAGTTGGTATCTTTAACCTAAAATGCAGAAAATGTCTTTATGTTAATGCGAAATGACACATGTTGGAAACACATTAACCAATTTATTGGAAGTGTTTAACATGCATAAGGGCCATGGATCAGATTCCCTGCATTTCATTTAAGAAAACACAGGATAAGAGTTTTGGGTCTATGTCATGTTTCCATTTTAATTAAAGGTCTCTAATAAATGCATTTCAAAGATTAAATCATTTTAAACCTAAACCGATTTGGCTGCCACATTACTACTGACAATGAAGCCACTTATTTTGTTTGTTTGTTTGTTTCCCTTTAACACAACTGAACTTATATATTCCTACCTTACAAAGTCCTATCGAATGCAGGTATCTATTTCATGAAAATCAATTCTCCCAGGAGTACACAATTAGTGGTATTAATAGATCAATATACAATTTTTTTCTGTTGATATCCAGAGATATAACCCTGGCTTAGGAGACAAGCAAATAAGTATGTTTAGTAATATTAGTCTGTATAAAATTATCTTAAGAAGCTAGGTCACTGTCATTAGTCATGAGAAGAATATCTCCTAAGATAGAGTAAGTCAAAAGAAAGTTCATGTGGCAGGATCATGTAAGTAGTGCCTACCACAGACCATGCAATTTGGAAACAGCCAAGAAACAGAACCATAGAGAGAGAAATACAACATGTATTAGGGGTTGTTATGCAGCTACAGAGATTCAATATGACCCTGGGAATATAGCAAAAAATAGTTATGGAAAAGAAGCTATTTCTTATGCTCAGTAGCCAATTTTCAAACATATGTACCTGTATTTGAAACTTTGAGCATTTCACACATTTTTCTGTATCTGAAAAAAAAATGGATCCAGACTGATAACGTGTATCAATACAGCTGAAAACAGTTCATATAAAAGCAGCCAAAAGTGAAGTTCAATAAAAATCCTAAGAAAGGATATTATTCTGACTGCTGATAAAGTACTTCTGATGTACACTTTGCTCATACTGGAAAAGAATAATTTATTGTTCAATTTTCCTAGATAGGATGAAATATCTATAGGAAGCTGATCTCATAAAACACTTGATTAAATAAAAAGCTACATTAAAGTGTCTAAATCAAACTGTAAGTATAATTAGAAACTTTAGAATATATAACCTCCATTATAACAATATATATTTCAATATCTAACAGCTAATTAAATCTGTTTTCCATAAAATTTATGATAAAAGCATTATATAGTTTTATTTTAAAATGTTTGAGGGCATTAATCTATGAAAATAACACATAATGTTTTAATACTCTATCCAGAAAATTAAGAAATGTATACCCTTTCAAGGCAAATGTATTTAATATAAAGTGACATAAGAAAAGTACATAAAATTTTCTTATCCACGTGACTGTAAGTTAAATAGGAAATACCTGAACATATTAGTATGATTTGAAGGGGAAGGAATAATAAGACAATAGTGGGAGTACAAAAGGTTATATGTTCCAGTCCATAATTCATATATTATGATTTGATATACATTATATTAAATATACAACAAAAATACACCTTCCCATTTGCGGGCATTTGACTGGGACTACCACATTTTATGCATATTTGAAGAAAATGGAATAAGAATGATGGAGAAAGATTTAAATTATATGCAACAGACGACCAAAATACAATCAGTAGTAACAGCTTAAATGATGGCCGTAACCATGACATGGTCTAATTCATGTTGAAGGTAGAATATTTATAATCATTTAACCCATTTTAAACAAGCATATACAATTTAAAATTTCAAAATGCATGCCTTTTTTTTTGTTTCTTAACTTACTGCTTTGTAAGTTCTCTTTTGTCCTGCATGTTTCCGAATTTGTTCTCCATTCGGCCCTGTTTCCACATGCATTGAATAGATAATGTCAAAGAAATCTTCAACCACAGCTACCCGCCGCAAAGACAGCTTCTCATCTACCCCTACACCATCCTGGAAACAAAAACAAAAAAGGCACAAAATTATTAAATGAAAGTGTATTTTACACACAAAGTTAACATATAAAAGTTAATCAAGCAAAAACATTTTGATAAACTGAACCAAATCACCCAGATAGGAAACTTCAAAAAATTATGAATGAATATCTCAACATTTTATACATTATTTGTATATAGAAACTTAAAAAACATGACAAAAGGTGTTTGGCATAATTTTGCTTATGATTTGGCATACCCATAAATACCATCTTTTGATTTCATAATGATGTATTTGTAGCCATCAGTAAACTTTCTTAAATTACTTTAAAATATGTTTTGAGGTCTAGTAATTTTTCATTGTACTAATTTCATTCTAGATATTGATTCATTCATCCAATCAATATTTACTGAGTGCCGGTACTGGAAGTTGGTAGAGAAATAAGAGAAAAAAAGTATGTAATCTCGCTTCTTAGTCATATAATCTAGGAAAGAAAATGCACCCCCTATGTGTCAGTATTCAACTAAGGGACCACAGATTAAAGGCATGAGTGTTAGAGGTTATCTAGGTATGGACTTTGGACCCTCCACTCAGAACATGTGTATTTTGGGCAAATCGCTTAAGCCTCTCTAAATTTCAGTTTTCTCAAGTGGAAAACAGAGATAATAGAATTTTAAGAATTAGATGAGCTGATGTATGTAAAGGGTACAGCCCAACAGTCGGCCTACAGTGAACACTCAGTAAACGGTGGTTCTTGTCATTCTGATGGTCATGATAAAAATGTAAGCAATGTTCCACTGGAGCTCAGAGAATAAAGACCTCACCTCTTGATGAAGTAGCTTCCTGAGAGAAACAGAATTTGGGGTGGGCAGGAGTCCAAGCAGGCACAAGCCACCAGTCCCCACAGATGACAGAGAGTAAGAAAGGTTTGGAATGAAACAAGGAATTTAATCTTACAGGGAGGGCTCCCTGCTTGCAAAACACTTAGGCCCACCCAGTGGTCTGCTGTGGACCCAGAGGCACAATCTGAAAGGACAGGGCACAGCTACTGCTGCTGGTATGCAGCACAAAGGGTGACAGAGCAGCAAAATGATTTTGCAATCATTGAGCCAAATGGCAAAAGCCTCTTTGAGCAGAGTCCCAGCCAACCGAGATCACCGTGAAACGGGAAGCACGTCCATGGTGCTTTTCCGTGGTTTGATTTCTGATTACAACAGGTCTCGGAAGCAGCCATGCAGAAAGCAGTGCCTCCAGATGACCCCACAAACGCTGCATACACATTACACGTACCTACACTCTCGCACAACCTAAGCCACGAGAGCCATACGTGAGTCAAGCAGCAAGGTATTTCCTCTGTTCAGTCTGAACTGTTCCCTCACCATGCGGTGATGTGTGTGGTTCCCCATTAGCCTACATCCCTTGTCACTTCTCTCCTTTAACATCTCAAGGCACGACCTCTTCTCTGCTGGGCCCCACGGATAATCCCTCACAGCCTTGTGCTGCAAGACAAATACGAGTGGGGGCACCGAGGGGCGGCGTGGAGCATGGCAATGACAAGCCCGGAAAACGGCTGCAGCTCAGAGGATGGTGTCTGGGAGGCGCCATTCCGGGTGCCCACCCCCACCACCGCATCCTACCCCACTCTTCAGAGAACATCCACCTCTCCTAGCCTGGAAATCAAGTTCTAACTCTGTCCCACAAGCAAAACCACCCACAAAACTTTGTCTTCTTTTCTCCCAGCCAAAAAATGTGTAGTTTCCTTTAGTTCCATTGCTAGATAACCAGAAACAGAGTAATTTTGTACAGTTAGTAGGTTATGAGTGGCACAGGAGTCACAGCCTATTTATTCGTCCCTCAACAAACATCCCACAAAGACTGGGGCTACAGTGACTGAGGTGTACGAAACCCAGGTCCCTGTGGAGTCCACAGCCTAGCACAGAGGATGAGTAGCAGACAAATCATTGCTAGATCTGCATATGAATTTCCTATGACTCATGTAACAAATTATCACCAAATGGGTGGTTTAAAACAAGAGAAATGTACTCCCTCATAGTCCAGGGGCCAGAAGTCCAAAGTCAAACGTGTGTGGGAGCCACGGGGGAGCCTTGGGCCCCCAGCCTCTGGCGGCTGCCGGCATTTGCGGCCTGAGGGTGGATAGCATCAACCTCTCCTCTTGGACACGTCTCTCCTCTGCGTGTCTCTCTATTTTAAGGACTCACAGGATGGCTTTTAGGGCCCAATCAGATCATTCAGGATAATCGCCTCACTCAAAATCCTTAACCTAATTATATCTACTAAGACTCTTCTCCAAACAAAGTAACGTTTACAGTTCCGCAGGTGAGGCCTCGGAGTCCTCAGGTGGCCATTAGCCACCTACTGCGGGGAGTCTGTGCTGGAGCGCAGCAGGTCCCGGCGGAGGCACGGAGCACAGGCCGGAGATGCTTCACGGTCATTGGTAATCAGCAACACTCCTTCAAGAAATTGCAAGTTCAGTGCTAATCAAGATAACACTGAAATCACATATAGCGGGGAAGGGAAACGACACCCTTCATCGTGTGATCTGCTTACTTGCAGCTGTGATTCAAGCTCAGTTCTCATCCACACCTGCACTAAAACTCAAAAGTGCCTTCAGGAGTTGGGGCTACAACGAAAGTGAGCCAAAAGTTCATGGTAAGAAAATAAGGAGTAAGGAGGCCCTTGAGGAAATGGAAGAAATATATTCAATGACCTTGGAGCTCAATAAACTCTAAGCACATAAAAACAAAGAAATCCACGAGTAGACACATCATAGCGGAAGAGCCAACTGCCGAAGTCAGAGAAGGTCTTCAGAGCAGCAGCTGAATGAGTCCCACACACAAGGAAACCCTGACTCAGCTAAAGGCCGACTGGAAATGCCGCACGGCATGGTCACTATACATGATGGTATCGCCATTAATTTGAAAGCTGCTAAGAGGGAAGATCTTACGATTCTTATAAGAAAATAAGTTTGTGGCCATTTATCATGATGGATGCTAAATGGACTTACTGTGATCATTTTGCAATATATGCACATAATTAAATCATTACATTGTGCTCCTGAAACACTCAAAAAAAAGATCCTGAAGAGACATTTCTCTGGAGAAGATGTTCAAATGGTAAATAAGCACAAGGGAAGATCATCGACATCATTAGTAATCAGAGAATGTGAATCAGAGCTTCAGTGAGGTTCCACTTCGTGTTCATCAGAGCCGTATGATCAGAGGCAGGAGATTAGACCCTCAGGCCTTGCCGGTAGAAACGCAAAATGAGGTAGTTGTATTGGAAACAGTTTGAGAGTGACTTGAAAAATTAAACAGATGACTTAGCAAGGCCACACTTACATACATATTCAAGAGAAATGAAAACGTACATCTAGAAAAGTAAGTTGTACAAGATAGCAGCATAAGCATAATAGCCAAAAAAGTGGAAACAATTCAAATGTCCCTGAACTGAAGAATACGTAAACAAAATGTGACATTAAAAAGGAATATTACTCTGCCCTAAGGTGGGATGACGTACTGACTCAGGCTATGCTGTGGGTGAACCCAGAAGACATGAAGCTAAGCAAAATAAGCCACACACAGAAAACACATATTGCATGATTCTTTTTATATAAATTGTCCAGAGAAGAAATGTACATAGATATGAAGTAGATGGTTGCTCAGGACAAGGGCGGAGGGGCGAATAGGGATTGACTGCTAACAGGTACAGAGTGGCTTTAAGAAGGGACAAAATGTTCTAAAATTAGATGATGGTGATGGTTTTGCATCCTGTGAACACACTAAAAACACTGAATTGTACACTTCAAATGGATGATTGTGGGGTGTGTGTTACATCTCAGTAATGCTGCTGAAATATGTGGTCGCCAACCGTTTTGGATTTTGAGTTAAAAAACGGAAGAAAACAGACCAGCTCACACAATGCAGTTCGAATAGAACACAGACCCAGGGGTCCAGAGGGGAAGGGAGGGAGCTCAGTGGCCACGGCTGCATGGTGTGCGGGAAGCGTGACTCCCTCCAGCTCAGCTGCATGGTGCAGAGAGCATGCATGACTCCCTCCAGAAAAGTTACATGAACACATAAGCCTCTTATAAACTTCAATGATGTAAAATAAAATCATTGTTTTAAAATTTAAAATTAAAAAATATGTAATATTTTTATTGTAAATACCATTCTCATGGAATGCTTTCATTGAATTTGGCTGAACTTTGTTCAAATAAAACAACAAATCCAGCCCTGATCTGTGGTATATTTCAAGAAACCAATGCGCAGTTACCAAACCGAGAGTCGGAAGAGAAGCACAGCGCATGCCGTTATGTGTTATTTTCACCACATGGATATTACAGACCAGAAAAAGCACCTCTAGAGTATAGATCACAGTACAGTGTAGTAAAATAATTAGGCAGTGTTAAGTTTTGAGTATCTACCACCTCCTTATAAATTACTTAATGAGTCTAAGTCATTTAATTTTTAGTAATACCTGTGTTTCACCAATGACTTACAAAATTCCTAAAAATTTAACAATTAGCTCTCACAAGCTAATATAATCTCCAGGACACCACTGCTTTTATGTCATTCAAGATATTTAATGAATTAGGTGAATATTTTATATCATAGTTCCTGTGGCCAACCACTGATAAAAAGCCTCAGATAACATTAAAAAACTGATCTAACATGACATTTCATGGTGCTATAAAAATAGAGCTACTATTTGAAATGCTTTATGTTAAAGCTAATATGATAGCAAAACTGATCAAATTTGTAAACTGAGTATGTGATGGCAAGTCGGTGCTCAAAAATTGCTTTATTCAATGCCTTTATTGTATTATATGAACACAATAAAATGATATTGAAGGAAAACAATGGTTATGCTCAAAAATGAGTCATCCTTAACTCTTGCTAGTGAAGTGCCAATTGGTGAGACAATACATATGCCCATAAAAATTTGAGGCAAATATATGAAATTGATAAATGAAGACACTGAGCTCAGAGATACTAACATTATTATAATGAAGTCAAAACGTTATTTGTGTTAAGACTATCGTGACGTTTTGCATGTCCCTTCTTGGCCTTACAGGACACCACTAGAAGGTACGATCCTAGGTTTCAAACTCAAATTCTTTTGAAACTCCTCATTTCACAGTTCATTATGGAGCCAGGCAAGACAACCTGCTGGAAACAGACCCATTATGGGGTCGATCTCTCTCCGGCCCTGCTTCCTGACTCCGGTTCTCTGCAGGAGATGTTATCTGCTGAGAAGATGATACCGTAATATGTGGGTAGACATTGACACTAGCATGTCACTTAAGCATATTCAGATCAAAACAAGGTAGTTTTGAGAGTTTTCCATTCAATTAAAAAGAGATATTTGAAAGTCAAATTTTTGATGTATCAAATATAACATCTACTGAAATAATTTTTAAATTATAATAGAGAATTCAAACTAAACCAATATAACACATTCACTGTCTAGGAATCAATGAATGAAAATAGTTATTACCGCCTTTCCTTCCTCAGTCCAATTATCAAACAGATATCTTAACTAGCAAATTCATCATGATAATGTACTTGATATGACAGCAATTTTAGTGAAATATTTAGAAATCACTATGAAGGGCCACAAATTTATAAACAATAAAACATAAGAAAGAAGGAGATGGCACAATAAATATAAATTCCTAACATCCAATATTCAAGAGACCTAAACATAAGAATTTACAGAGACCATCTGTAAATAATTTAATTTTCAACAACACCTTTGAGGTGCCGCCTAAACTGAAAGGTACCCTTGTTCCTAATGTATCCAGCTGACTCCATGAGCTCACTTCCCTGAGGTCAGTTGCCCTGTGCTGACATGCAGCAATGAGGGGTGAAAGAGGATTCAGTCTCTGAAGACTGAACGATGTCCAAAACATAGATTCTGCCAGCTACCTGAGGTCACCCAAGGGCCTTGGAATAAATTTCTGCAAGACTGAAGCAATCAGGAAGCCGGGGGGTGACGGGCAAACCCAGGGGGTGAGTGTTAGTACAGCTTAGAGAACGACCTTGACTAAGATCTGGGTAGCGTGATAGAATACTCTGGCTATTCCCTCCCTGAAGGAGCTTGCAGCCTACTGCTCAAAGTTTGATGGGCATGCCAGGGTCTGTAATAAATAAATCCCACATGTTCCAAGGCTGGTTCTCGACCTGGGCCTCACATTGCATCTCCTGGTGAACTTCACATTTCTGATACTAGGTTCTTTCCCCAGGGAAATGTGATTTGACAGGTCAGATGTGCCCCTGGGTGTGGGGTTCTTTAACACCTTCCTCAGTAATCCAAGGCCGAGCGATCAGGAGCGGAGCTGGTCGCAGACGAGAATGACACGACTGCTGGCGCAGACCGACTCACTTGCGGGCGGCTTATTCAGTAGTAATATGTCATTTTACATGCACTGAGACACTGTTCAAGGGTGTTTTAACATGAGAATTCCAAAATCAGATCAGTGCCTTAAAACAACTACTGTAACAGTAAAATGTAAAGTATGTGCAGATTCAAGAAGGGAGGTTTGAAGGAAAAGGAAGGGACAGTGGAGAGAATGTCTGGGAAGCTGAACTTCAGCCACTGTTGGCAACTTTAAATGAGGGTGAGGTGAAGAAATCCACAGATGATTTAAGGGCACAGAAATGCATGCATTGAGAAGAGACAGAAGGGGTGTCAGGAATCCGGTGAGAGAGAAGCTGAAGGTGGAGCAGAAGCCAGGGGCCCTGCGGACGCGGGGTTCACCCACTCCTTTACCCCACAGCACCCTCGGGGCAGAGGCGGTTACTGGTCCCAGCTTACATACGGGAAGCCAGGCAGATGCCAGGTCACTAGGCCGGGCCCGGACACAGGCCCAGGACTCCAGAGCTCAAGCGGTCACCTCCTACGAAGAAAGAGGAAAGAGACATGAAGCTGCACGTTTCCACCCTTAAGCACAGCGCGCTCACAGCAGCCACTGGCGGCCCTAAACACTTTCACCTTGAGGAAGGTCCTCCATTTACCCCTCAGGGCTTCAGTTCACCCACATATTTAAAAATCAAACAACCACAAAAAAACACTAGGTAATTTGTAATAATCCTTCAGCTAAAAAAAAATCTTAGATTTTATATATTGATTATTGAAGAAATTCAGCCTAATTATACCAAAAACAGTATGTTTATAAACCAAATTAAGAACCTTTAATCTGCAGAACCATTTAACATCTTTATAAAGTGTTTGTTACTGACTGTATTTTTAAAAAGGAAAAGACAACTTGTAGAATTTTAAATGGACAATATTTCTGGAAATTTTTTTCAATTTCATTTCAGAAAACAATACCCAGAAAAATATTTCTGGATAAAAAAATACCACAAAGTAGAAATAGCATAAAGAGAAAAATGAAGTATTCCCACGTAAATACTTCAACATAGAAGTTATGTTTTATGAGAGGCAAACCTATATAAAATTTTTGAATTTTGTACCAGTGATTCATTTGCAAAAACAGAGAAAATTTAATTATACTTCTTTGCAAAACTCGTGATTTACCCGGGAAAATAGTATTGAGTTCCAAGTTCCCGTTCCTTCCGTGAGAAGATAATTACAATTATTTACGGACAACATGCATCTTCTTTCCACCGCAAACCAAGTCCGCGCCAGGAGGCCAGTCCCCGCGGGCACGGACGCTGGGAAGCAGCGCTCTGCCGGGTGCCCCGAGGCTGGCCAACCGGACCTGACTCGCCCGTCGCTACCGCACAGGGGCGGCCTGTCCCGGTCCCCGAGGCGCGCTGTCCCTGCCCTTCTGACAAATAACGTCACTTGGCACTGCTGTCACGCCCACTAGTCTCACTGCGGTGACACCCGTGCAGTTTGGGTAGCGGCCAAGGAAATGGTGAAAAACGAGATTCATCTCCAAGAAAGCTGAGTTGGAAGTACGAGTTTAGAGCTCCTCCGAGCCTCTCCGTTGCCCTATCTCTCTGGGCGCCGCTGCGGGTGACCGAGCAGCTGCTGGAACTGGGAGAGGCGACTGCCTGTTCTCACATCTTCCCTTAACCAACAGATCCATCAGTACCGGAAAGAGCGGTAAAGTGCCATTTGTGTTTTTAGCAACTAAGAACCAGGCAAGGAAAATAAACATGAATTCTAGAATGCTAATATTCATTGCAAACTTAATGATAAAAAATTAATAGGTCATAGGTCAAAAGACATACCGCGTCCACGGTCAATAGGCCATGATGTGTGTGTGTGTGTTTGGCAGAAGCCCACAAGATAAAAAAGAAAACTTGAAACTCTTTACAGCTGAGGAGCCTATGTTGTTGGGTCATGACCCCAGAAATAAAAGAAAGACTTACTTTTAGGAAAATGCTGAGGGTAGAGTTACACACGGCCACAAAGTAAGAATTTTTTTTATCTAATTGCAAATCAAGGAATTAAAGCCTGGAAAGAAAGATTCTTCCCTAATAAACTGATCAGAAGAGCTACAATGGCCTTTCACTGGGGAAAAAATGTGCCTATTTAGCCAGTAAGTGTGTGAGATGCTCATCAGAACTTCGTTATACTTCCCCAAAATCCAACACATTCTATGCCCTGTCCTCTTGTTCTGGTTAGTGAGATTCTCATCCAGATTCACCATCTTAAATTCTGAGTCATTCTCCTACCTAGTAATCAAATAATTCCACCTCTGGGCTGGTTCTCCGACCCACTCCCTCCCCTTTTCCACTGGGCTCTGGATGTGCTGGCCCAGGAAGTAACTTCTGGAACCCCCGTCAAGAACTGCAAACAGGTTTCATCACAGGTGCCACGTCTGTTTCTGGTAGTGGCTATCTAGTCCAGAGCCCTGTTTCAGCCTGGCGAGGGGGGCACTGTGATGGGCCTTACTGTCGCCTGTGGGCTCAAACACGTGATGGCACGGCGTGCTGCCAGCGTGGCTTAGCATCCCCTCCACCTGAGATTAACACTATGCAGCATTCCCTTACTCTGTGATTAATCACAGATAAATTTTACATTGATTACTCTGTTTCAATCCATCCTCAAATTGCCAAAATAACCCTCCTTAAAAAAGAGTAACAATATCCATTTATGATTCATAAATTTCTACTAGACTCTTACCGTATGACAAAATTCAAACTCCTTAATTTATTATGCACACAAATCTTCTTAATCTGGTTCCAATTAACTTAGCACTACTCAGCTTACATTCTAATCACAGTGAACTTTTCAACTTGCCCTAAAAATTCCGGACGTCCTGCTCATGACCTCCTGTTAGAACCTGCGCTCTCCGTGGGCAGCTCTGCATTTTATTTTCCACTGAGTATCACAAGAGTCTAGAACTGTGCCCCACAGAGAATAAATGGATAATAACTTCTGAGCAGACAGATGAATGCGTTAAGGAATTAGTGAGTGAATGTTCTCTGCTTTCTCCCTAGAATGTCTTTCCTCAACTGGCAAGTCCCTGTTCACACTTCAAACCCATTTCCCATGTCTGGTCTTCCACAAAGCTTCCCCTGACTCCTGAAAGCTAGGCTACTCACTCATTTCCCTGGGCTTCTGCTTTCCTTCATTCAGTCCCGTTTTTAGCATTGAACATGCCATTTTGGCTCTTCAATTTTTTCTTTTTTATAGACAGTGAAATGTTCATATGTTGGAATTCAGCCAGTTTAGG
>JAQQAC010015530.1:809705-833158 GCA_029783875.1 Phataginus tricuspis | reverse complement strand
GTGGATAATAAACTGTGGTACACCCAGTGCTAAAGTGAAGGAGCCATCAAGCCATGAAAAGACGTGGAGGGGCCTTCAATGCACATCACTAAGTGCAAGAAGCCAGTCTGAAAAGGCTCCACACCGTGTGATTCCAACTATATGACGACTCCTGCAAAGGGCAAAACTACGGAGACAGTAAGAGGACCAGTGGCGGGGGGCCAGGAGGGAGGGAGGGGTAAACAGGTGAAGATCTGAACAGGCAGCTCATCAAAGATTTTTCTTTGATGGAGGATTTTTCTTTAAAAACGTCATAAAGAAGTATTCCTTGTGGTGTTGTGTGATAGGTGTCATTATGCACTTGTCAAAGTCCGTGAACACAGCATGTGCACCACGAGTCGATCTTCACGCACACGGTGGACTCAGGGCGGCTGCGATGCTCCAGGGCAGCCCCACCACTTGTAACAAATGCCCGGCTCTGCTATGGGATGTTGATAACAGGAGGCTATGTGTGGGTCAGACCGGGACATATGGGAAATCTCTCAAGTTTTTGCTCTATATTGCCATGAACCTAAAACCGATTTTAAAAGTAAAGTCTATATAAAAGGGAAAATAAAAGGCGGTGACTCCTTTCGAGAGTGAAATCCTCGTGTTGCTGAGTGACCACAGTGAAGTTATTCAGGTGGACCAAACCCACCTGGAAGCACTTTCCTGTGAATTAACCTTGATCAACTTAAAAAGAAATCATTGAAAATTTTCAGAAAATGAAAATAAAACAACAAAATCTATTACATCTCTTTTTAGTTGCGTGTATTTCTGAAAATATTTCTTCATATTTTTAGAACAGTTCTTATTGAAAAATAAAAATCTGCCAAGTACATAAAGCATTAATTTCCATTTTTTTAAAAAAGAAATGATCCATCATACATAAAAGCCTAAAGAAGGATTAATAGCAAGCGTAGATCACTTTAAAAGGCAGATCTTTCAAAGTAAAGCAAATTTCTAGGATCATATGAGGAACAGGCCACAGAACTTGAAACTGAAACTTCCACATAAAAGCAGGAGTCCCCCCAGAGGTTAGGACTCCCAAAAAAAGGTTAACACACGTAGTGAAAGGATGGGGTAGAAAGAAAAGTTTCTGATTTGTAAATAAAGATGACTTAGGTTACTTTCATTTGTCTCTTAGTTGGGGAAAAAAGGAAACAACGGAAGAAAACTGATAAAACTATTCATCTTCATATTTAAGAAATACAATGAATCCCAAAAAGGATAACTTTGTTTTTAAAAATCCATTCTTGAATCCATCATAGTACAACTGCAGACAGCCACACTGATGTACTAGCAAGCAGCCAGAAAGAGGGGACTGATCAGCCCTGCGGACCAGTGGCCTGACAGCAGGCTTCCCGGGAGCCAGGACGCCAGCCGCAGCAGGGTAATGGGTCTGTGGCTCTGGGGGAAAATGCACATCAACGTGGAATTGTATAATCAGGTAAATCACTCAGGATTGCGAGAACTTTCAGAAAAACAAAACCCAGAAGGATTTGCCACCTTATAAAGGGAACTTAAAGGAAATACTTCAGATACAAGAAAATTGCTAGATGGTTCTAGAGAGGAAATACTGAAATTAGAAAGTATGACTTATTTGTGACATGTTAGAGATTTTTTGGCAATATTTCCAAAAGCACTTTTTAAAAGACATATCATGTTCTTAAGGAGTCATAGTCAGGAATTATCTCCAATATTTACTAAACTATACCACAGCATCCTTCATAAGTTCACACAAAAGAATTTTGGGTAGACTTCACAGACTCTTACCTTCATAATTTCCATCTGTTGTCTGTATTAGAGAGGGCGCACTGCTTACCTCTGAGTCACAGAGAACCGCTGACAATCTGCAACACATGGCCTTGAAACCATATATACACCCTTACTGCTTTTGCCCTAACTGGACCAGAGTCCCCCTTCCTAGGAATGTGAAATTGAGACAGAAGATTGAGGCAGCCAGGAAATGGCGCCATGGCAAGACAGCGCCAAGCACAAACCGAGGACACGGGGGACTGGCAAAGCCTTACTTAGATACAGGTGACTGTCAGAGAGAAGAGCAGGACATCTGTGGAGAGTGGGGCACTTCCGAGCCGCCACACGATCCCATAAAGGGAAGAACAAAGCTTCCCGTTCCCACAGGGCCCGAGCCCACTGTCTGCCCGTGTCCCCTGGTAATTTGTTCCCCATGAAGTTCCCTTCAGATCCCATGCAATTTCATGTTCTACCTTCTTAGAGTGGGCTGATGGTCTGCATCTCTCATTCTTGAATAAGGCTTGAAAACAATTTACCACTCGAAGAACACCACTAAACCACTCAAATCATGACCCAGTCTCCTACTTCACCACGGAGATATGGGCAGTCACCAGCAGCCCCTCTCGCTCTGGCTCAAAGACCTGTGATATCATCCAGCCCGCTAGAACGCCATTTCATCTTATACTTTGTGCCTAATACGATGTGACAACACACAATCCTATGATCAATGAAAATGTTTTTCCCTTACTTCTGTGAGTTATTAGGATTATAACCAGCTTTACGACATTATCAGACACAATTATGTTTGTTTCAGCAAAGATGTCTTCAGTTCTGAAACACATCATTTTACTTTTAGAATCTTTAAGGCTCTTTCTGATGGAAAATGAGCTATTTTATTACAGAGTGTTATTTTACTCTTTCTCTGAAAGACAGTTTTGATCGCTTTACAAAAGATCACTATGCTTTTTTTAGAAATGTAAATGAGAACTTTCACATATCAAGCACTGTTCAATAGCTTCACTGTCAACACATAAGGGAAAGAGGGCAAGTAGATGCAGTCGAAACCCAGTTTTCATATATTCATCATCATATTTTCTATGTAACTTTTCTTTTTGGACTGCTTGGTGGAAATATTATCCTTGAAAATCCACTTATCCTTACATATATACACCTGTGTTCTCTGGTTCACTTTATTGTGAATTACATTTTTATGCCTTAACTAATCGTTTTATTTCCTTGGCTCACTTCTGTGAATTCAAGTTATAATTCAACATTCAAATCTTACAAATATAAACAGCACAGAAATGCTCTCGCCAAGCTGACCTGCTCCCATAACCGGATGTTTGTGAAGACCGAACAGCCGAAACTTCCCACGTGGGGCTTGAGCAATGCGATCTGATGATGATGATATCATAATTAATCTTGCATTTCTAATTTATTAAATCTATTTCAAAGACAATTTCACCCCTTTTTCCTCTAAAATGCCTGTGGACCATCGATACTCAGCCAGGTTTTAAAATGGGTCAAAGATTCTGCTTGGAGAAACATGGCTCTGCCAGCTGCCCGAAGGCGAAGATCCCACCTGGTCCTCTGACCAGCACACACCTAGACCATCGCAGAGTATATGCTCAATAAAAGGTCACAGTCTTCAAATGTGTGCACTTCTTCTGTCCTTTTCTTTACTCTCCTTAGCATCCTTTCGAGTCCAGGAGACAACGTCTACAAGCACGGTTTGCCAATCCAGTTTGGCCTTTCTGAATTCCTAGCCCTTATTGCTGCTTCCTTGCTAAAAAATTTTCACTTACGTGGTAAAAATCTTCAAATTTAATATTCCAAAACACACTTATTATTATGTAGAGACAAATCTACCTGACATTTCCCTTTCCATTTGTGACACTATTACACTAGCAATCCACGCTCAAGCTCTGAATCTTTTATTTCCTCTTTTCCCCTTACCTACTGTAAATATTAAAGTCCTGTTACTCTTTTAAAGACATGCTTATTTTTCAGATATGTTTAAATCACAACTGTCACATGTGCTTCTTTCAAGAGCTGATATGATCCACACCTGCACAATAGGTGGTGGATACTTGAAACCCAACCTCATGTTCTGCTCCTTCGGCACCATCCATGTTTAAAGACTGGTCTATGGCACAGTGACATGAAACTGCCTCTTCCGGCCCAAATTCATGTCAAGTCACTCTTTCCATTCCCACTGCAGCTACCCCAGCTTGGGTCTGCCCTATCCAAGCAACGATGCTTTCCACATTTGAGTCTCCCTACCATGCCCACAGTCCATTCTGCTCACTTCTACCATACTGATCTTATGGCCATGTTCTATTTGGCCAATAGCCAATGTAAAAAGAGAAATCACCATGGCCAACTGAATAAAGTCTGAGCTCCTTCTTTTAACATTCAAGGATCTTCTACAGTTGCTAAAGCATAAAGGAACAAAAAAATTGGACTAGGAACTCGGCAAACAAACTTACCCATTAATAGTTGTGTTAACCTACCTCTAAGCCTCCTTCTTAATCTATGGAACAAGAAATGAGTACATCCAACACTCTAGGTATTAACCATAAAGTTGCACAGTCTACCTTTCAAGTCTCAGCTTCCATCGCTCCACTGAGCACAGCTGTTTTTCAGCCAATGAAACTATCTCCCACTGCGCAGCAAAGGGCTTTCAAGCACTCTACCTGCCAGAGCTTTGCCCTGGCCATTCCTCTGCACATGCAGCATTTAACTCTCATGACTAATAAACTATCCACGCATCATGGTTACATCTTTCACAAAGTTTCCCAAGCCAGAACTACTAGTTACCTTCTATAAATTCCCAAAGCATGTAGATTTTGCATGTATAATGTGTGTGTGTGTTTGTGTGTGTGTGTGTGTGTGTGTGTGTCCCACTGCACACAGATATATCCAGATGAATTTCAACATCTCTGTTTTGGCAGGAATTCAGATTTATAAACAGCAGGCTTCTGTCTGGAATTACAGTCTATATTCATTCACCATAATTTACAAGAGCTGAGAATGCGTATCTATTGATAAGGCTAGCTAGAGGCCAATTTTAACAGATTACATGCAAATAAAAGCTTGGAATATAAATTAAAATAGTCTCTTAAAATGTAATGCAAGGTGCAATTAATGAAACCTGACAAATTATACATATATATGTGTATATATATGTACATGATCTTATACATATGATTTTATATCTCCAAAATGCTCTTCTATAATAATTGTTAATTATAAATTTAGTAAAAATCTATTATGTTTATATATTCAAAATACTTTCATGAGTGAACACACTGTCCTTTGCAAATGAAGGTAGAGTTACCTAGTCACTGTGAGTGAAATGTGGACTTAGAATTGCTGGCAGGATTTACGAATTTATAATGAGTTACAGTCTTCTGACCCTCCGTGTGGTGCATGCTCATGAACTGAGTGACATGTCAAGTAAAAAATCCAAACGCACTGCTAATATACAGAAACAGTGAATGGAATTTTAGGTTTTGGTAGCGTGTACCTATGTTTTGACAATTTTAAAGTCATTTTGCGTTTTGTTACAATTGTACATTTCCCATTTTAAAGAAGTACCATAATACCATTCAGATCATTACATTACAGGAATTACTTTGTATTTTTTAAACAATTATAAACGGTATTTTATACACAGGCTTGGTACACAACACGGACCTGTTACACGTGAAATTCCAAAACTACGCTGAGGCCCAGCAGCCCACTGGGGCCCCTGAGTCATAAAGATCCCGCATCACTCAAAAGTTACGGAGATGTTGCTCAAAAATCACTGAATAAACAAATAAACTTCAGCTTGAAATCGTAACACAGAAACAGGAGCCAAACAGCTGTGTTCTCTTAAAGATACGGCTGTGTGACTGTCGCACAAGGTTTCAGAAGGCCCTGGGCATATGTCATAAAGCAGGAAATGCCTTAAATACTAGAGTATGTCTCCACCCAATTCTCATAACTTCACCGTTTTAGAATATATGTCAGTTGAAAAACAGCAGTTCGGTTGCGCTCTCTTCATTCTGATTTGTCTGAATGTTTGGAAAAGTGAATTACATAATTCTGAAGGAAAAGATGCACATACACACACAATTACACACACAAGGCCCTAATGGATCATGTGCCAGTTAAGGTGATTTTGCTATAATCAGCCACCTTAAAATTACATGTACATTTAATATTCTGAACACACAAATTTCCAGAAGCAGTGTTGTTTCAGATTTGGTTCTAGGCCAGAGGCTCGTCACCACCCAGCAGGCTCTTAGCATTTTCCCGTCTCCTCCCCACGACAGCTCTCCGACAGCTGCAAGAGAGCTTCAGGCGTCCTGGGCCTCACGCGCGCCCCACGGACAGCAAGACGCGCTTTCTTCATCCCTTTATGTGTAGCGAATCAGCTTTCCTTAGCCTTAAAAGGCCTTCCCAAGGTCCCACCGGCCAGACGGGGCTTCGGCGCCAAGGCCTGGGCTGCAGGGCCCTGGGAGAGCAGGCACGGAGGCCTATCCGGCCTTTGCAAGGGGATGCACAGGCACAGGGGCCGTGGAATCATGTGTAAGTCTGCCACATCTCTAGATTTGTCTAATTCCTCCTACATGGTTCAAAATTCACCTGCCGACCCCTTCCTCTTTCTCTCCAGTCTCTCCCACACGTGTGCCCACGTGTGCACTTTTCTCCTGCAGTTCCTGGCTTGTGTTAGGGAGGCGCTGTTTCTCATGTTCTGCCAACACATACGGTGTACATGTCTCCACTACATCCAGGTTGCATATTGAAGCTCCTGAACCTTGGCCGTATTTTTACCTAAAAGGGCTCTGAAGCCTTGGTTGGCATCTACAAAATCAAAGAGCTGTCATGGTTTGTTTTTAGTAAAAAAAGGAAAAAATAAAACAAGAGAAGTAGCAAACATTTTCTTTGACATATGTATTCCTCTTATTAGTTGGAAAAGATTATAATCATTCCCAGCATTGCTGAATGCCTATGTTCAAAATTCAAATACTAAAATATGTGACACATTTGGTCTCACCTTGCTAATTTCCCAAGAACCACCACGTTAGCCCTCATCTTCAGTAGCTTTCGGATGAGAGTTGTACACCACTTTTTCATGTAATCAATATAGAAAACACTAACCTAAAATCAAGTATCTTTCAAAGAGCTAAGATGTGATATACAGACATTGACCTAACTCCTATCCAACTAATTCAAATTGATGGGAAGTATACAGTAGAAAAGGGTGTCAGGTGACTTACCAGGGTCTTGTAATTACAGCCTTGTGTTAAATCACTTATAAATAGAATTGAAAATGACATTTTATCAAAACTGAGATGGTTTTCATGAAAAACTAAAACATGACTGCATTATTTTTCTCAAATATGCCTTTTGTGGATTTTACTGCTGACAGATGGCACCACCTGGTATATGCTTTCTAATTACTTTAACAAAATTGAAATAAAAAAATAATCTATGGATGAGTCACAAATAATAAAATTAATATTTTTCAACAAAGAAACCCAAGCAGTTCAGTAAAAGCAGAAGTTGCAAATCATGATGATTCTATTAATGCAAAATAATGAAAAGGCCAGACTTGGTTTTTGTGAATTTTTTCTATTGATAGATGGTGACCTTTTAAAATCATATTGATATATTTTCCTTTAGGTTTCAATGTTTGTAAAACAAATGTTAGTTTTCTTAAAAAGAATGCTATTTAACTTTTAAAAAGCTATTACCTGGCTGGGCCAAAATAAGTTTTGATGAAGCCAATCATGACAGTTTTACAAGTGTTTGTACATATTTTATCTTCCATTCGCAATGACCAGGATGTCTGAGACCTCAGTAAGCGTCACCATGTCTGGAAATCTCCATTAACTTTGCTTCAGTAAGAGAAACACCCCAACACTGACATCAGGTTCACACATGTATCAGCTTTTATTTTTAAGAATCCCTCCAAGCATATAAATAATTCATTATCTTACTTTCCAAGCTAATCTCTACCCAACTTTCTCACCTAAAAAATTACATAACTATGGAAGATCACCCAAGAAAAAGATATATTCACAAAGACCCAAAAAAAGTAATAAAATCTCATTCTCTGACCATGCCCCCCCAAAAAAAGATCATTACATGCATGCACCTTCTCTTTCTTATGTCGGGAAAAAAAGTGTATTATTAAACAACATATTCCCTTCGGCAATGTCCAGGCAGAAAACATCATTACCTCGTATTCCTGAGGACACAGAGAAACTTACATATTATTGTGTCCAGTTCATGAGGACTTAAACCTGGAAGGCAGCTGCTTAAATATGTGCACATAATATCCATCATGGAAATACTAAAGGCAGTCTGCTGACCCACAAAGACCTATTCATTGTGTTTTAATCTAAGCATGAAAACATCACATCTCGTGGAAATTACCGATCGGAGCCATTTGGGACTAGAAACCACACACATCCACAACATTGAAACTGCAAAATCAGAATCACCAAGTTTAGCCCACAACATAATCCAACAAATAATAACAGCCTGTCCTGAAGTGAGGCTGACATCACTGAGCTCCCTGACTCACCATATCGACTTACAATTCTTTGACTCTACAACAGTGGGAAAGGGATACACATTTACCAGAAACCCTACTTTGAATTTTGAATTTCAACCCCTTCCCAGGCTAATGATATGCAGGAAGATACTTGCCCATGACGGCGGGCAGCCACACCAGGCTGCGGCGCCCGGTCAGCCACGTGGTCACGAGGGTCAAAGCTGTTGTACAACGACCATGCCCCAGGACCTTATGCTCTCCATCTTCAGCACAGCAACTACATGGTGTATTCAGTGTTTACCATGAAGTATGGCTTGTGTTAAATGACTGCCCAGCTAGCCAGATGGAAGTGTCCTGAGCTCTTTAAGTGGGGCTAGTAAGGGTTTTGTCAGGTTAGGTGTATTAAATGCATTCTGACTTAAGATTATGTTCAGCTTATGATGGGTTTATCAGTTTTTAATCTCACTGGAAGTTGAGGAAGGTCTGTAGAGCATAAATTTTTATTGGATGCTCACAGAAAGGATTCAAGAGCCCTCAAGTAAAATACTTTTAAGGAAATTTATTCACACTTTAACTGCAAAACATACGAAATTTCAGCAAATTTCGACACAATGAAAAGATTACTTGGCATTCACAGAATCCAGCAGGAAGGGACTTTTCCCTTGTAATAGTTTATTTTCCATTAACTTTTGCCTTTCTCCATGTAGCAAAGTCATAAAAAGTTTCAAGAAACTAAATAATATTCAATAAATGAGTATTTCCTCTATATTTTCACTAATTATATATGGTGCCAAAGCACAATTTTGTAACTCCTCAGATGTTTCTTTAAGAACTCTTTTAAACTCTCTAAGGTTTTGTTAAACTGACAGGCAGACACTTAGAGCTTTTGGAGATGGATTTCTAGCTAAAGTTTTGAGCTCTGTTGGTGTTTTAGGAGTGGAGAATATGACTGATTTGTGCAGATCCATTACTTGGATGGAGAAAACAGAAGAGCACTAACTCACAAAATCACAGTATTTAACATGGGAATTAAGCAAGTTTCAGTGATAGTCAATATTCTATTCCATTATGCCTCTACAATTAAAAAAGTGAAAAGAAACCTGAAAACCAATCTTTATCCTTTTTTCTGTAAGTTCATCCTTTTAACCAAGAATAAGTGACAAATGGCATTTCAGAGTTGAAGAAATCCACAGGTAAAATCTAATCCAATCCCTTCATTATACAGCTCAGCAGGGTGGGGTAAAAAGAGAGGCACATGCCTATTTGACTCGTCTGTCACACAGGCGCCCCTGAGACATATTGCAGGTTCAGTGTCCAGCAGTAAAGCAAGTATGGCAATAAAGCGAGTCAAATGAAACTTTTTGTTTCCAATGCATATAAAAGTTATGTTTACACTATCCTGTAATCTGTTAAGTTAGCATGTCTAAGAAAACAACATACATACCTTAATTTAAAAAACTTCATTGCAAAAAATGCTAACTATCATCTGAGTTTTCAGTGCCTCATAATGTTTTTGCTGGGGAGTCCTGCCTCCATGTTGACGGCTGCTGACTGATCAGGGTGGGGTTGCTGCAGGCTGGGGGGGCTGGGGCCGTTTCTTAAAATAGGACAACAATGAAGTGTGCCACATCATTAGACTATTCCTTCCACAAATGATTCCTCTGTGGCGTGTGGTGCCATTTTACCCACATTAGAACTGCTTTCAAAATTGGAGTCAATCCTCTCAGATGCCACCACTTTACCAACAGAAGTTTACGGAATATTCTAAATCCACTGTCACCATTTCAACGATATTCGCAGCATCTTCACCAGTAGATTCCATCTCAAGGAACCACTTTCTTTGCTCATCCATAAAAAGTAACTCCTCATCCATTCAAGTTTGATTAGAGATGTAGCAACTCAGTCACATCTTCAGGCTCCACTTCTAATTCCAGTTCTCTTGCTATTTCTGCCATGTCGGCAGTGACGTCCTCCACCGAGGTCTTGAGCTCTCAAAATCATTCATGAGGTTGGAATCAACTACTTCCAAACTCCTTTAGTGTTGATTTTTTTACCTCTTCCCATGAATCACAGATGTTCTTAATGGGTCTAAAATGGAAACTCCTTTCCAGAAAGTTTTCAATTAACTTTGTGCAGATCCATCAGAGGAATGACTGTCTATGGCAACTCAGGCTTATGAAATATATTTCTTAAATAATAAGACTTCAAAGTAGATCTCCATCTCATTGTGCATCTCCACCAGATCTCTTGGGTGTCTAAGTGTATTGTCAGTGAGCAGTCATATTTTGAAAGGAATCTTTTCTTCTGAGCAGGTCACAACAATGGGATTAAAATATTCAGTAACCATGTTTTAACAATGAGCTGTCATCTAGACCTTGGTGTCCCACCGACAGAGCAAGGCAGAGTAGACTGAGCACAAGTCTTAAGGGCCCTGGGATTTTCAGAAGGGTCAGTGGCCACTGGCTCCAGCCTGAGGTCACGAGCTGCACTGGCCCCCGACGGGAGGGTCAGCCTGTCCTGGAAGCTCTGAGTCCAGCGCCAACTCCTCCTCTCTGGCTATGAAGACCCCAGACGGCGTCTCCCGACAGAGGCCACTCCCTCTGCACGGATGGTCTGGTGCCAGGGCAGCAGAGTCCCGAGTGACCTCCGCTCCGTCCCCGGGGTAACCGGCGGCAGCTTCTCCACCAGCGCCTGCTGCTCACTGTGCTTCTGTTCCGGAGACGCCTGTCCTCAGACCTCAGAGCCAACCTCGGCGGCTACTGACTTTCCTTCCGCGGCCCCCGCCCTCCTCGGCTTTCGCGGGATTGGAGAGAGTCGGGGCCTCGCTCTGGGTGAGGCTTTGGCTCAAGGGAATGTTGTCTGGTTTGACCTTCTATCCAGACGGCTCGCACTTTCTCCGTATCAGCAGCAAGGCTGGTTTGCTTTCTGACCACTCACGTGGTCACTGGGGGCGCCCCTTAATTCCCTCCAGGAACCTTCCCTTTGCCCCCAGAGCTCGGCTAACGGGTGCCAGAGGCCCGGCTCTCAGCCCTTCTCAGCTCTCCGCAGGCCTTCCTCACTAAGCGTCATCATTGCTAGCTTTTGACTTAAAGTGAGAGACGCGCGACTCCTCCTCACACTTAAACACGCAGAGGCCACTGTCGAGTTACTGACTGGCCTACTTCCAGTACTGCTGCATCTCAGGGAATAGGAAAGCCCAGGGACAGGGAGAGACACGGGGCAGCAGCCAGCTGCGGAGCGGTCAGAGCACAGTCATGGGGTAGGTTCGCCGTCTTGCACTGGCATGTTTCCTGGTGCCCCCTAAAAATTATGATAATAACATCAAAGACTATGGTCACAGATCACCATAACAAATATAATAATAGAAAAGTTGGAAATATTTCAAGAATTACTAAAATGTGACAGAGACATGAAGTGAGCAAGTGCTGTTGGAAAAATGGTGCCGATGGACCCACCCAACACAGGGTCACCACAAACCTTCAATTTATAAAAACACAGTATCTGTGAAACACAATAAAGCAGGCCATGCCTAAGGAAGACAAAGAACCTTAAGTTTTCACTCAACATTTACTGTGTGCTTGCTTTGTGCCAGGAGCTATATGACAGTGGGGGCAAAACTTAAATTCTGCCTGTTCTGTGAAACTCCTCTCAAGGGAATGACAAACTCTAGTTCATCGATCGCACCAGCACACACATGATCACAGTGCTAAGAAGTGGTGCTGATGAGAAGAAACCGCCTTGGGTCTGAGAAACCATGCTGGAGAAGAGACCTGGAGATGTGCAGGAGTTAACAAGGTGGACATACACAAAGGCCTCTGGGGGGCAGTGAGCATTGTGATGTTGAAGACATGAATAAGCACAGATCACTAGAACACACCTACTCTGAAGAGAGGAAATGGACTGAGAAAAATGAATACAGCTTTAAAGATTTATGGGGAAATATCAAAAGTCTATCATTATGGGTAACTGAAGTCCCAGAAGGGAGAGGGAGAATGGAGAAGAGAAAATATTTCAAGAAATAGTAAGCAAAAACTTCTCAAGTTTGGTGAAAGATACAAATTTACACAAAGTCTTTACTGAAGTCAAGAAGGTCATCAAACCCCAAAGAGAATAAATAACAAAGAAATAACAAAGAAAGCCCCCCAGGTCAGATCACAGCAGAACTGCTGAAACCAGAGAAAAAGAGGCCTTCCCCAAAGCCACAGAATGAAAGCCAGCAGCGCGCTCCACACAGAATGGCCTGTGTCATCGTGACGGCTCGTCCTAAGCGTGCAGGCCGGAGTCAGCAGGGAACACCTTCTCAGAGCTCTGAAAGCATTTCTCCATGTCTGCTCTTTTATTATTTACTCCTTTGGATTATGATTTTTCCAACTTCTTAAATGTAACAGGATATCAATTCTCAGTCCCCCTCACTCTCCATAAAGTATCAAAAGTGACAAACACCAATTTGGCTACATCACCAAAGTTCTGATGTAAATTTTTTGTCACTTGGTTTAAAATATTTCTAATTTTCTTTTCTGTTTTTTTCTTTGATTCATGAGTTGTTTAAAGCGTGCTTTTAAAATCCCCAATTATTTTATTAATTCACTTTTAGTTTTTAATTTAATTAAATTTTAGTCTAAATGGAATGCATGAATCAGAGTTTAGAAATTTTTTGACACCTGTTCTTGGAGTATAATGCATATCCAATTTTACAAGTGATTTGTAAATTCTGGAGAACAATGTGAGTGCGGTAAGTGCTAAGAACAGGCTAAATATATATTCACCAGATCAAGCTGGTTTACTGCTGCATTAAATCTTATATTTCTTCAGTAAAGGAGAGTCAAATCAGATAAAAATTAAATGGAAGATATGGGATAAGCCTCCATCTATTACAGTGGCTGTTAATTGTTCCATGTAATTCTGTCAAATTTTGCCTTATCTATAATAAAGGTATTTAATAACATAGTACTATTAGTAGCACAGAAGTTTATAATTGTTTTCTTTTTATGTTTATATAGTGAATCTTCTTATACATATTTTACTAATAATGAAATTATTTAGTCTTACATAAACATACACTCACCTGCTATGTTACTATACATTATAATCCTTTAATTTTAGCCTGTAACTTTATAATTTGGAGTATCACTTATAAAGACCATACTGGCTGAACTTAGGTTTTTTTTTTAACTAATATGCTAATTTTTCTTTTTTAATCAAGAAATTTAGTTCACTTATTTTATTATATTTGAGGTTACGTTTGGATTTAATTCTGAGTTCCTTTTGCACTCTTCTTTCTCCTTTACATGTTTCTTTCTTCCTCCCTTTATACTATTTCTGCAATGTAACCACTTTTCCCTAACAAAATGATTATTTCTATTCTTGTAGTGATTACATTTATAATTGTAAAATGCTTATTTAATAAAGGCCATGCCTAAACAGCATTTCAGCTCTTCTTTTATTCATACAGCTTAAGCTGCTATAAGTCACATCAGTCATCCTCCATTTAAAATGTTCCTTTTGACCAGAACTTTGCTACTTTTTCTTTATTTCACAGTATTACATATAATCATATTAAGCACACCCTCGTGTTTTCTAATTTTTATGTTCACCATTTCTTTGACCTTTTGATCATTCCCTCTGACATATCTGTATTTCTTCTTCCAAAATGTATCATTTACATTTATTGGGCTACATCTACTAATAGTAAAATCCCTCATACAAAAACGTCCCATTATACCCCTTTGTTCCTTCTCAGCATTCTGAAGTCATTTGGTTTGCATTATTGCTTGAGCAGTAAGCCATCTGTTTAATGGTTCTTAAATAGTATTATTTTTTCTGTGTGCTTTTAAAGTTTTCTCTTCATCTATGGTTTTCTGACATTTTACTTCTAGCTACGTCTAGCTATGGGCTTCTTTATTGTTTATCCTGTTTGGTATTTGCTATACTTCCTGAGTTTGCAGATTCATCTCTTGCAAAGGTTCTTGGTAATTCTAGCAAATATACACTTAAAAAGCTCATCTCCCTCATCTTCTATGTGTCCTGACCTCTTTCCTATTTTCTTTCCCCTTGTCCATTAAATACAAAGAAATTACCCAAGTTTATCTTTCTGCTCACAAATTCTCTATTTGACTGTGTCTGACCTTCCGTCTAACTTCCCTGCTGACACGGGGAGGATCCCGTGGGAAGGCTGCCGGTAAGGTGCCGCGGCCGAGTGCCTCCTGGTCTGTGACCAGCTCTGAGAAACTTTCAGCCGTTATCTTGCCAGCTGTTTTTTTTCTACACCAGTTCTCCGCTTGTCTTCTTCTATGATTTCAGTGGCACAAATGTTAGGATTTTATATATATTCCCGCAGATCCCTTAGGCTGTATGTACTTTTTGTTTTCTTTCCACTCTGTTTTTTAGATGGGATCATTTCTACCAATCTGTCTTTAAGCTCACTTACTCTTTCACCTGACATCTCCATTCTACTCTTGAGCCCAAACAGCAAATTACCACTTACTGTACTTTCCAGTCCAAATATTTTCATTTTACTCTTTTTTATAAAGAAGCCCACCCTCTGCTGAGAACATCTATCTTCCCTCCCTTTCAGGGGCACATTTACATTTACTGCAGAGCACGGCTGTAATCGCTGCGCTAACATTCTTCGGGACTCCAGTAGCTGACTCACCTCAGAGTTGGCATCTATTGATTTTTCCTATTAAATTTTGTCCAATTGTCATCATTTTTTGGGACAGCTAATTTCCGGTCCTGTCCTGAATGCGTCACTATTATGTGGGGAGCCTCTGGGCCCTGCGGACGCTCCGTGAAGGGCTGTCTTGGAGCGCGCGGCGCCCCGTTGGGCTCAGACGGGTTGCACCTGCTCCTGTCCAGCGGCTGCGCTCCTCGGGGCCCAGCCCGCCCACGGCCGCCCACCGTCCTTCGGTCCCCCTGTACTTGGCCGCGGTGCCTCATGCAGTCCTCACGCCCACGGCCTGACAGTGAAGGCAGCTCATGCGAAGATCAGACGCTCCTCCCTGGTGACTCCCTCCCACCTCCGTCCCCAAAGCCCCCGTCTGACTCCTCTGGCCTGGAAGTCTCAGCTCCTCTCGGAGTTTCCGCCTCCTGCACTTCGGAGAATTCCGCTGCATGGAGGCCGCATTCAGGAGAACGTGTCAGAAACACAGGGAGCGGAGGAGCGACAAGACCCCAGATCCTCCGCGGCTCCGGGCCTCAGCCAGCGGTCCTGCCCCGCGCGCTCCCCGCCCAGCTCGGCACCGCCCCTGGGGTGGGGCTCTCGGAGACTCCCCCACATTCCCTGGGTGCCCGGGGCCCTGCTTTCCCATCTTCTGCCCATAAGGAAGTTTCTCCCCAACTTGTCTGCTCTCAGCATGCCGTTCCGCAACAGTCTGTCCCTTTATTAAGCCAGGAAAGAAAAGAGGGAAAAAGACCAAACAGGAAACCCCCCTCACACCGCCGTGCCTGTAACCGACCACCGTCCCCATCTGCTTTCATTGTCTGTTTTCCAGTTCTCTGGCCGCTGTGTTTGTGTTCCCTCCAGGGTTTTCAGTGTATCCGCAAAGAGACAGTCCCACACGGGCTGCCGTTTGGCCAGCATATGGCAGCTTTTTAGAACAAAGAACCATGTCAAGCATCTCTGTCTCAACCAGATCCCCACATAACTGGCCAGCATGTTAAAATACGAAATGTCCTGAACTGGAAGACAGGAACAAAATTCAAATAGCTCTTCAAACCTAAGACGGTTCACATGAAGTCCTTCAATTCATGTAAAGTCAAAAAAAAAAAATTCCAACACACACACATTTTTGAAATGGAAAGGTAAGTATCATAATTCAGTGGGAAGGAGAGCTTAAAACAGAAAAATAGAGAAAGACAAAATGGTAAAGAAAATTCTGGCAGGCACACCTGGCCAGGTGTTTGTGAAGGCACAAAAATAATTATCAGGACCATGCAGTAACACTGGGAAAATGGTAATGATTTTAAATGAAAAAGCACAATCTAGTTATATTAAATATTATAACTCTAAAAAGTATGTCAGGTATCATATTTCAGAGGACAATTGGTTCACTAGACAGCAGCCAGGATGCCGAGGAGCCTGGGAACCAGGGGAGAGTGGCGGCCAGCCGGAGGGGCCCCGAGGCGTCACTTCACGGCCCGCCTAGCTGCCCCCCCAGCACTGATTTTCCCCTCCCCTCCTCTCCAGCTCCTTCACATTTTTTTGGAGATCTCACCAGGGTATATAAGCTGATTAGACAGAGACTCTAAACGCAACCAAAATCCACAAGACACTGTACTACAAAACCTAAAATTATTTAACTTACACTGAGAATCGACAAATATTCTCGACCCTGGCAACACTTTGTGTGTTCTCCTTTTAGCTGAGCCATGTGGGAACCCAAATAATCAAAAGGTGCCTTGTTAAATGTGGATTCAAAGAGGATATAATAATACCAGTTGATTAGGTCACAGTATCGGGCCCATCTGGATGGCCACACTCGTCCATAATAGAATACGCCTTCAGGAAACACCAATTTTTTCAGTCATGAGGACAGTGTATTTTATCAGCAACACCAACATGTGAGGCTTTAACTTGTATTTCTGTGGCTGACCAAACACCACGTGTTATAACTTTCTTTCTAGATTAATACAGGAAGTTCTTGTTATCCATTGTAAAATTGTCTGGTATATCAAAAAAGTTAAAGTTGGAAGGCATAGAAGATAACATACATAACTTAATATCAAGTTTTCATTTAATAGAGTCTAATATATGATTATTTTCTAAACATCTGTGACAGGACAAAGACCTTCTCTTTAGGTGTGGGTCTGCTGGCTCACACCCCAAACATGTAGCCTCAGAAATGCATTGTCCATGACATCCAGGTTCAGTTAAAGTAGAATGAGAAGTTAGTCATCACTTGTGAACAGGGCAGTATAGAAACCTGTTTTATTATTTTTTCTGTTTTTAGCAATTCATTTATTTTGAGTCTCTATAAAGCACTGAATTAAAATTGTTGCACTCATCTCATCAGTTTATTTAAGAAACATGATTATAATAATAAATGAAACTAGCAAAAAAGGATGTGGGAAAGACATAACCAATATGCATATAACTCAATTTTATGTGCATAAAGTGCCAGTAACACAGGGCAGACAACTATGAAGAAGTCTGCCCATGCCTTCAGCATCAACAAAGAGATAGTTTCGTTCATTCACTAGTTAGTAAAGGTCTACTAAGAGATCTTTTATTATATTTACAAGCAAGAAACCACATAGTCTTACAGCTTAGTAGCCATTCTATCACTTAAAAATCACTTTAGATATTTCATACTGATTGTGTTGATTTTTAAGTTTAAATTCTAGAGGGTGAGCTTATTTCCCTTATTTGAAAATGCTAGGGGATATACACTATGACACTCTACTGACAACAAGCACAGCAATGCCAATTAGTTAGCAGGTACTTATCCATGACACCTATTTTATTAAACAGAGGGCCACTTATAATGGAATGGACGTATCAGTTGTTTATAAGAGGATAGAGCTGGTTTAAGAAAAAGTTTTTTTCCCATTATAGTAGATAAGCATGCCTCCTCTGCCATCTTATTAATTATAAATTTGTAGAGAAATCTTCTTTAACAGGTAGTTCAAGGTAAACGTCATCCTACCCCTGTTCAAGCTAATGCTAATTCTAAGTTAACATATTCCAAATTAGTTAGACCAAACAAATCATCAAATGAGTTTTTCTGTAATGGTAGCTTTTCTAGAAAAAAAATGTATTAAAAAAACATAGCCAAACTCCTTCCTTGACCTCAGATAAACACCAATGAGCATGTAAGCAGAGACTAAGAGAACAATGACATCTTAAAATAAACCTCTGACATTAGGTGAAAACCTCAATCTATTTAGGTCATACATGCCCTTAGCTTTTCCCCATGTCCTTGATTAAGCCCCTAAAGTGCTCTAGCCATCTGGCAATTCCAGGTAGGTCCACCTGTAAGTACCCTCCCCATAGCCCCTCACCCCACTACCCCACACACAAAACTTCAAAATTATTGGCCAGTCTTAATTTCAATGACTACTACCTTTATGCATGATGATGAGACCCAAATATTCAAATAATATTTCCTAAAAACAGATCAGAACTTCAAAAAAGTAAGAGAAAATGCTAACAACAAAAGAACCAGCTCTGCCTGTAAGACTGGTGACCCCTTCTTACCAGAATTACTCCAACTTCCCCAGCTCATTCTGAGTCTCGTTCCCAACCTTCCAGCTTTCTAACAGCTCCAAACACTTGAAAAATCTGTACTGTGAGAGAAACTACCACAGATGAATACTTGATAAGATCAGGAAGAATGGAACATAAGAGCCTACTGAAAAACCCTCAGATAGAAAGAAAGGAAGGAAATCAAAATAAAGATTTTCCCTTCGCAACATAGAGAGGGGAAAACGAGTTCCTGTTCCTGCTACTGTCTTAACAGCAGAAGAGGACCCGTGTATTAATGTTATTCTATATTCTGTTCCCCAAATGCTAGGCAGGTCTTTAAAATGCATAATATTAAGATAATTATTTAAAAGTAAAATTTGAATGGTTATTTCTAATAAATGATAATGAATATTTTGTTGTATTACCGTTCTTGTATTGTTTTTAAAAATACTTAAACATACAATATAGCTATGTGAATAATAATCTCTTTTGATAAGCACACTCCTCCGTCTCCATCCTCCATGAAAAACTTAATGAGCCACCATTCTATTTAGGAGAAACATGCAATATAATGAAATTTTAAATTTTAAAAATAAAAACATTAAGAGAAAACTGAGTTATATATGTGTGTGTGTGTGTGTGTGTGTGTGTATGTGGGGTGTGTGTGTGTGTGTGTGTGTGTGGTGTGTGTGTGTGTGTGTGTGTGTATACAGCAATATATATATATCCCTGATGCCATCCATCATTAAATATTTCAAATGATGTTAGAAATTATGTTTTACTAAATCATAGACCATCTCATCAAAAACTATAAAAATGGCAACACATTAGGCAGAAAGACATTTACATTGTTCCCAGCTGTATCTTAACCCAGGAATAATCTTAGTCAAACATGCCTGTTAAAAAGTTGACTTGTTTTAACTGCACAAATGCTTTTGGGAAAATTCACAGCAAGGGACAATGTATTAGTTTTCTTTTGCTGTGTAACTGCACATTGGGTGGCTTAAAACTTCACAAACTTGTATGTCACAGTTTCTGGGCACATCTGAACAAGGTCCTCTGCTCTGATTCTTACGAAGCTGAAGTCAAGGTGTTGGTCAGCTGCAGCCTCACTTGGAAGCTCGACTAGAAAGAGCTTCTCCCAGGTTTCCTGCAGCGGCTGGCAGGGGTGTTCTCCTGTGGTCGTGGGACCTCGGTCCCCAGCTTGCTGGCTGCTGGCAGAGCTCTCTCTCCCAGGGCCCCTCCATCTCAGCAACAAAACTACCTCTCCAATGAATCCATCTCAGTCTTTGAAACGGGTCACTTTTTCTACTACAAGACAGGGAGGAAAAAGCCCTGCTTTTAAAAGGCTAATGTAGGGAAGAAACAAGAAGATAACAGAATAAGAAGGCAAAGTGGAAACCTCCTCCCCCACACGCACCTAGGAAGCAACTACAGCAAAATGACCTACAACTAGACCTCGAAATGACCTGAAGACGGCAGGACAGAGCACCTGGTGAAGAAGAGAGGACCACACAGGAAAGGGTAAAGTGGCAGGACCACAGTAAGTTGGGATGCCAGCCCTTCCCCCGCCCCAGCCGACAGGTGGGAGGGAGAGGAACCGAGTGAGGAGGGGGTGAAAGCTCAGGAACTCTGCATACCGGGCCCTGGAGATCTGCTATGGGAACACAGGCCCACACTGCACTGGGCTTGGGGATAAGCAGGGCTGGACACCAGGGACAGTGGAGCACTCTGGGAGGCAAGAGACTCCAGCTGCTTGAGGAGGACAGGCACACTCCATTGGTCCTGCTGAGACCCAACACAGAGACAGCAGTTTGAGAAATTCACCAGCACTGGGAAGGGTGCCAGAGGGACAAGAGTCAGACGGAGCTCTCTCTGCAGGAGACAGGGCAGGTGCACTCCCCAGCACTCCCTCGGCCTGACTGGTCAGGGGCTTGCAGAAGCCCCAAGAGCTCCACCCCCTTTACTGGTGGCTCAGCCCTTAGGTGCTTCCCTGCCTGCCCACCTGGCCCATTCAGCCCAGCAGCATCACGCTTTATGGCTTGGCAGGCAGAGGGAGACATTCCCTGCATTCCTGGCTCTCTCTCAGCCCAGCCAGCTCCAAATGCTGCTTCCTGCTTGCTGGCAAACCAGTCTGGCCTCGTGCTCCCCTGTGCACCCTTCTCACCCACCCTGCTAGCCCAGCAGCACTGCCATTGCTGTAGAACAGGCAGAGGGCAGACCTGCCCAATTCCAGCAGAAGCACCACCGCTCAGCTCACAAAGGGCCTCTGCTGACAGAGCTCAGACACTCAGACAGGCAGGAAAGCAGCCCCACCCACTGCTGTTACACAGCAAGGAGAAGCAGGCACTGGACAGGAAAGGGTTCTGAGCTTCTGGGCACCACAGGACACCCCCTTCAAAAAGCCATTATTTTCTAGTCCAGAAGCATAGCAGATTCACCTAACACAAAAGAAGAAACACAGAAACCCAGAAAAATGAGGAAGCAGAGGGACATGTTCCAAGCAAAACTACAGGATTAGACACCAGAAAGAGGACTAAATGAACAGAGATCACCAGTCTTCTTGATAAAGATTTCAAAGTAACAAGTCATACATATGCTCACTAATCTGCAGAAAAGTATTGAAGATCTCAGGAAGGACTTCAACAGAGATACAAGAGCTGAAGAAGAGCCACTCAGAGCTGAAGAACACAGAAAAAGAAATGAAACGTACAATGGAGCGAATGAACAATAGACTGCTGCAAGTAGAGGAGACACTCAATGAGATGGAAATTAGAGAACAGGAACACAATGAAGCTGAGGAACAGAAAAAAGAATTTCTAGAAATGAGAGGATCCTGAGAGCTGTGTGACAACACCAAACAAAACAATATTCACATAATGGGGTCCCAGAAGGAGGAGAGAGAGACAAAGGAATAGAAAGTCTCTTTGAAGAAATAATTGCTGAAAACTTCCCAAATCTGGGGAAGGAAATAGACGCCCAGTGTCTGGAAGCACGGAGAGCCCCTAGCAAAAGGAACCCCAAGAAGACAACACCAAGACATATAATGACTAAAATGGCGATGATCAAGGATAAGAAGAGATTATTGAAGGCAGCTAGTGAGAGGCAAAAATATTTCTTATAAAGGAGCCCCATAAGACTATCAGCAGACTTCTCAACAGAAACATTAAAGGTCAGAAAGGAGTAGCATGAAATATTTAATATATTAAAACAGAAGGACCTTCAACCAAGGATCCTCTACTCAACAAGATTATCATTCAAATTTGAAGGAGAGATTAAACATTTCCCAGAAAAATGAAGGCTCAAGGAATTTATAACCACTAAACTAGCATTGGAGGGTATGTTAAAATGACTTCTGTAGATGGAAATATTCCCAAGTCTAAACAGTTTTCACCAGTGAAAATAAACCCACAGTGAAAGTAGTAAATTACATACCAAGCAAGTATGAAATGAAAACAAGTGGTAAAGCCAACTATACACAAAATCAGTCAAGGGACACAAAAAAACTGCAGATTATGACATCTAACACATAAAATATGGAGGAAGAAGAAGAAAAAAAGTACTTTTAGATTGTGTTTGAAATAGAGTAACCATCAACTTAATATAGACTTATATATTTAGTATACTATCCATGAACCTTATGGTAACCACAAACCTAAAATGTATAATAGACACACAAAAAAATTAAAAAGAAAAATGAAGTCACAACACTAAAGAAAACCATCAAATAACAAGAGAAGAGTATAAAAGAGGAAGAAAGGAATGGAGAGGAACTATAAAAACAACCAGAAAACAAGTAATATAATGACAATAAATACTTTCCTATCAATAACTAAATTAAATGTAAATGGACTGAATGCACCAATCAAAAGACACAGGGTGGAAGAATGGATAAAAAAAAAACCAAGACCCATCTACATGCTGCACACAAGCAACTCATTTCAGACACACAGACATAGAATGAAAATGAGGGGATGGAGAAAGATATTTCATAAAAATAATAGAGAGAAATAAGCAGAAGTAGCAGTTTTTACATCAGACAAAATAGACTTCAAAACAGAGAATATAACACAAGACAGAAGGACATTACATAATGATAAAAGAGTCCATCCCACAAGTGGACATAACCATTATAAATAACTATGCACCCAGCAAAGGAGCACCTAAATATGTAAACAAATACTAACAGAATTAAAGGAGGAAATAGACTGCAACTCATTCATATTAGGGGACTTTAACATGCCACTTACATCAATAGACAGATCAATCAGACAGAAAATAAGTAAGGAAATAGAGGCACTGAACAACATACTAGATCCGATGGACTGAACAGAGATATACAGAACATTCCACCCAAAAGAAGTAGGATGCACATTTTTCTCATGTGCACATGAACATTGTCCAGAACAGATCACATACTAGGCCACAAAGAGAGCCTCAATAAATTCAGAGTGAAATTGTATCAAGCAACTTTTCAGACCACAATGGTATGAAATTAGAAATAAATCACACAAAGAAAACAAAAAAAAAATGCACAAACACATAGAGGCTAAACATGCTTCTAAATAATCAATGGATTAACAAATCAAAGTAGAAATAAAGCAATACATGGAGATAAATGAAATACAATAGTTCAAATTTTGTGGGATGTCATAAAAGCAGTTCTCAGAGGGAAGTACATAGCAATACAGGACTACCTCAAGAAGCAAGAACAATCCCAAATGAACAGTCTAAACTCACAACTAAAGAAACTAGAAAAAGAAGAATGAAGCCCAAAGTCAGTAGAAGGAGGGACATAATAAAGATCAGAGCAGACTCTTCCGGGAATATGGCGTCTTGAACGGACTAGCAGAAAAATTCCTCCCAACATTATATTTATTCACGAAAATACAGCAAATACAACTATCCCTAAAAGAGAGACCAGAATACACAGGAAAGTGC
>JAQQAC010015530.1:756768-809205 GCA_029783875.1 Phataginus tricuspis | reverse complement strand
ATACTCAAGCAAAATACCAGCAGCAATTTTCAATGAACTATAGCAAATAATCATAAAATTCATATGAAACCACAAAAGACACCAAATACCCAAAGCAATCCTGAGAAAGAACAAAGCTGGGGGTATCATGCTCCCTAAATTCAAGCTCTACTACAAAGCTACAGTAATCAAAACAGTATGGTACTGGCTCAAGAACAGACCCATAGATCAATGGAACAGGATACAGAGCCCAGATACAAACCCACAGTAATCAAACATATATATATGGTCAATTAATATAAGAAAAAGGAGCCATGAATATGCAATGGAAAAAAGGCGTCTCTTCAAGAACTGGTGTTGGGGAAACTGGACAGCTACATGCAAGAGAATGAAACTGGATCACTGCCTAACTCCATACACAAAAGTAAACTCGAAGCGGATTAAAGACCTACATGTAAAACATGAAACCATATAACTCCTAGAAGAAAACACAGGCAAAAATCACTTGAACATAAGCATGAGCAATTTTTTGCTGGACACATCACCCCAGGCAAGGCAAACAAAAGCAAAAATGAACTCATGTGACTACATCAAACTAAAAAGCTCAGTACAGCAAAGGACACCATCAGCAGAACAAAAAGGCATCCTACAGCATGGGAGAATATATTCATAAGTAATTAATTTAACAAGGAGTTAACATACAAAATATATGAAGAGCACATATGCGTCAATACCCAAAAAACAAATAACCCAAATAAAAAATGGGCAGAGGACCTGAACAGACATTTTTCCAAAGAAGAAATACATGGCCAACAGGCATATGAAAAGGTGCTCCACATCGCTAATCATCAGGGAAATGCAAATCAAAACCACAATGAGATATCACCTCACACAAGTTGGAATGGCCACCATCCAAAAGACAAGAAACAACAAGGGTTGGTGAGAATGTAGAGAAAGGGGAACCCTCATGCACTGTTGGTGGGAATGTAAATTAGTTCAACCATTGTGGAAAGCAGTATGGGGGTTCCTCAAAAAACTCAACATAGAAATACCACTTGACCCAGGAATTCCACTCCTAGGAATTTACCCTAAGAATGCAGGATCCCAGTTTGAAAAAGACAGATGCACCCCTATGTTTATCGCAGCACTATTTACAATAGCCAAGAAATGGAAGCAACCTAAGTGTCCATCGGTAGATGAATGGATAAAGAAGAGGTGGTACATATATACAATGGAACATTATTCATCCAACAGAAAGAGAGAATTCCTGCCATTTTTGACAAGGATGGAACTAGAGGGCATTATACTAAGTGAAATAAGCCAGGTGGAGAAAGACAAATACTATATTTCACTTACTTGTGGAATCTAAAAAAAAAACAAAATGAATAAAATATCAGTAGACTCAGACACTGAGAAGTAACTGGTGGTTACCATGGGGGGGGTGGATGGGGAGAGTGAGGGGGATAAAGGGGCACAAAAAATCTCATTCATAATATAAGTTGGTCATGGGGATGGAAGTGCAACATGGAGAATATAGTCAATGATTCTGTAACATCTTCCTATGCTGACAGATAGTAACTGCACTAGTTGGGTGAGGATTTAATAATATGGGTAACTGTTGAACCTCTGTGCTGTATACTTGAAACCAATATAAGAATGTATAAAAAAATTTTTTTAATGTGGATATTATGCTGACTCACGTAAAAAATTTCTCAAAGTCAACTCTATCATATAACATAACTATGGGAGTGCTAGCTCACTGAAGTCACAGGTTCCACACACACTCAAATAAGCATGAGGGTCCTTTGGGGCCATGTTAGGATTCTGCCAATCACAGTGTATGAAAATTGAAGAGCACAGGGAAGACCCTTCATGGCAGAGACAGGCACGTGGGTGTAAAACCAAGGAAATATTCACAGGAAACTTGGAGGAAGAGAGAGAATGCCACCTTAAAGCATAAACTCCTAGTTTTAAGAAGTATTCGAATCATTAACTTCCCTTTGAGAAAGTCTTGCTCGAGTAAGTGTATTCCCTATTATCTCCACTTGGGTTTTGAGAAGGTTTCTCTGGAAAATCTTCGTGGCTGTGGGTGCCATGCAACCAAGAGGTCAGCAATGAGTTCCCTTCAACTCCAAAAACAAAACAAAAAAGTCCTGTTCATTATAAGATGACTTCATCCATATTCCACTTTAAAATGCCTTTGAATCTGTTCTTTGTTTCATAGAATTTATAACACTGCATCAAAATTAATAAAGTCTGATATTGGTACAGATGATTCTAATTACATAGCGACATCTAGCTACTGAATTATATTAAGTTACTGCTGATAATTTGATTTTAATACCTGCATATTTATTTATAACTATAATATTTCAAGTAATATATTGAGTCAAAGAAACAATTTAACTTTTATTGTTTACTTGTCTGGTTCATATTCTGCAGCGCAGACCACCAGGAGGTGTCCCTCCCCGACCCATGAAGCCTGAACCACAACCCCCTCCTCACAGCTCTGGTGGCTGCCGTTCCCCAAGGAATCAAGTCCAGATTTTTTAAGTGGCAGTAGATGCTTCCCATAACTTTCCCCCAACCTACTTTGCCAAAGTCATCCCCCACCCACTGCACCCTACACTTCAGTTACTCCTGCTGTGCACCATCCCTCGAACATGCCATGATGAAATAACCTCTCCCTATAGCAGCACAGAACACGCACACTTGTTTCATGGATGCCATGGATTTGATGGCTGAGAGATCATTTCAAGACTGTGTTGGTGAAGTCCAGAGGCATCCTCTGTAATAGAGGTCACATCTTATCTGAGTGTAAAGCCTTAACCACGATGTTCTACTGTGAGACACTGTGGTACTATGGACGAGAGTGACTGTGTCCCAGTGGGCACATGAGCACCCCAAGCAATGCATGAGATGACCCGCTGAAGCAAAGAAAATAGTAAAACTTACATGTATTTTCATCTCAGCTCCATGTTTATATACTATTCTTAATATATTTTATAATGTTAAGTACTGATATAGTAGATTGTGTTAGTTATAAAAACACATATATTGGGGGTATGTTCATTTTTTTTTTAGAGTCCACTTTATTTTCATGGTATTTGACTATGTTTGAGGTAATTTTGGTTTTGGTTTTGTTTTATTAAGGTATCATTGATACACATGAAGGTTTTATGAAGGTTTCACATGAGCAACATTGTGGTTACAACATTCACCCATATTATCAAGTACCCCACCCCATCCCTGCACTGCAGTCACTGGCCATCAGCATAGTAAGATGCTATAGAGTCACTACTTGTCTTCTCTGTGCTATACTGCCTTCCCCGTGACCCCCCCACACCATGTGTGACAATCATAATGCCCCTCAATGCCCTTTTTCCTCCCTCTACCCTCACCCCCCCAATCCCACTACTCTTTGGTAACCTCTAGTCCCATCTTGGAGTCTGTAAGTCTGCTGCTGTTTTGTTCCTTCAGTTTTGCTTTGTTGTTATACTCCACAAATGAGGGAAATCATTTGGTACTTGTTTTTCTCCATTGGTTTATTTCACTGAGTATTTATAATACCCTCTAGCTCTACCCAAAAGGTTGAAAATGGTAGGATTTGTTTTCTTATGGCTGAATAATATTCCACTGTGTATATGTGCTACATCTTCTTTATTCATTCATCTACTGATGGACACGTAGGTTGCTTCCATTTCTTGGCTATTGTAAATAGTGCTGCAGTAAACATAGGGGTGCATATGTCTTTTTGAATCTGGAATCTTGTTTTCTAGGTAAATTCATAGGAGTGGAATTCCTAGGTCAAATGGTATTTCTATTTTTTGTTTGAGGAACCTCCATATTGCTTTCCACAATGGTTGAACTAATTTACATTCCCACCAACAGTGTAGGAGGGTTCCCCTTTCTCTGCATCCTTCCCAGCATTTCTTATTTCTTGTCTTTTCGATGTCGTGAGGTGATTATCTCATTGTGGTTTTAATTTGCATTTCCCAGATAATTAGCAATGTGGAGCATCTTTTCATGTGCCTGTTGGCCATCTGAATTTCTTTTTTGGAGAAATGTCTGTTCAAAATCCTCCACCCATTTTTTAATCAGGCTAGTTGCTTTTTGGTTGTTGAGGCATGTGAGTTCTTTATATATTTTGGATGTTAACCCCTTGTTGGATATGTCATTTACAAACATATTCTCCCATATTGTAGGATGCCTTTTTGTTCTACTGATGGTGTCCTTTGCTGTAGTGAGCTTTTTAGTTTGATGTAGTCCTATTTGTTCATTTTTTTATTTTGTTTCCCTTGCCCAAAGAGATGTGTTCAGGAAAAAGTTGCTCACATTTATATTCAAGAGATTTTTGCCTATGTTTTCTTCTAAGAGTTTTATGGTTTCATGACTTACATTCAGGTCTTCGATCGATTTCAAGTTTACTTTTGTGTATGGGGTTAGACAATAATCCAGTTTCATTCTTACATGTAGCTGTTTTGCCAACACCAGTTGTTGAAGAGGCTGTCATTTCCCCATTGTATATCCATGGCTGCTTTATTGTATGTTAATTGGCTGTATATGTGTGAGTTTATATTTGGGCTCTCTATTCTGTTCCATTGATCTATGTATGGGTCTGTTCTTGTGCCAGTACCAAACTGTCTTGATTACTGTGGCTTTGTAGTAACGCTTGAAGTTGGGGAGTGTAATCTCCCCAGCTTTATTCTTCCTTCTCAGGATTGCTTTGGCTTTTTGGGGCCTTTTGTGTATCCATATGAATTTTAGAACTATTTGTTCTAGTTCATTGAAGAATGCTGTTGGTATTTTGATAGGGATTGCATTGAATCTTTAGGTTACTTTAGGCAGGATGGCCATTTTGACAATATTAATTCTTCCTCTCCATGAGCATGGGATGTAGTTCCATTTATTGCTGTCTTCTTTGATTTCTCTCATAAGTGCCTTATAGTTTTCAGGGTATAGCTTTTCACCTCCTTGGTTAGGTTTATTCCTAGGTATTTTATTCTTTTTGATGCAAGTGAATATAATTGTTTTCCTGATTTCTCTTTCTTCTAGTACATCATTAGTATATAGGAATGCAACAGATTTCTGTGTATCAATTTTGCATCCTGCAAATTTGCTGTATTCAATTATTACTTCTAGTAGTTTTGGGGTGGATTCTTTAGGGTTCTTTATGTACAACATCATGTCATCTGCAAACAGTGACAGTTTAATTTCTTTCTTACCAATCTGGATAGCTTTTATTCCTTTGTGTTGTCTGGTTGCTGTAGGTAGGTATGTCCACATTTTTTAACAACTGGAGTGCATTATTTAAAAAGTCTGGAAACCAATGAAAGGACTTTGGAATCCAAATAAAATGGTTTCTCATCATAACTCTAACCCCTTGAAGCTGTTATGACTTTAGAAAGTCACCTTAACTTAAACCACAATTTTCTTAAGTGTGTAATAGAAAAGTGAATACTTCAGAACTATTGTGAACATTAAAGGGGACATTTTGTTTAAAGTGATTAGCTCAATCCTTAACCTATAGTAATAGCTTGATAAGGCATTAATATTATTATTAATTTGGTACAGTCAATCCTTGCAATTGCCCAAAGAAGAATGCTTATTGGTGAGGTCTAGATCTGGAGCAAAGACACCAGTTTCTAAGCCCTAAGGAGGGTCCACCTGTGCCCTGATGGCACAACTGCTATGAAAAACAGTACAGTGGTCCTCAAAAAATTAAAATTGAACCACCATACAATCCAGCATCCCACTGCTGGGAATATGTGCAAAAGAATTGAAAGCAGGGTCTTGAAGGAATATTTGGACGCCATGTTCACAGAGGCCCTATTCACAATAGCTAAGAGATGGAGGTAACCCAAATGTCCACTGGCAGTGGACAGAGACAAATGGACAAGCAAAATATGGCCTATACATACAACGGCATGTTTAGCCTTAAAAAAGGACATTCTGACACACACTACAACATGGATGAACCCCAAGGATATTACGCTAAGTGAAGCCTGCCAGGTAAAGACATACTTTTTGATCCCACCTGTATGCAGTCCCTACAGTATCACGCTCATAGAAACAGATGGGGGAACGGTGATTACCAGGGGCTGGAGGGAGGCGGAAGGCATGCAGCATTGCAGTTTCAGTATAAAAAACTTCTGGAGATCTATTCCATAACAGTGTGTATGTATGTAATACTATTCAACTTTTAATCAAAAAATGGTTAAAATGGTAAATTTTATGTTACATGGTTTTTATACACTACAATTTACATACATAAATATAATTATTGTTTTTAAAAAGGAGTGCCCGCTATGGCTATTAAACTAGCTGTTTTGTTTTGATAAATGAGAAGATCCCACCATGTGCTGTCCAGCTGGGAAGAGGTTTCCATTTATTCCATTCATCTTGGGCAACACAGATGCAGCACACACGATGCCTCCACACAAGCGCTGGAGATCAAATCCCTTCCTTCAAAACAGATTTGGGGACAATTATCCAGTTATCAAGCCACAGGCATACAGTATGGTGCATACTATGCTATGGCAAGTATATGATGGATTCAAGAAATACAGATTTGGCAGAATCAACAGCATCCTGTTGAGTACTGACTATACGGAGGGAGGAAAGGGGAGGAATCAGAACCCCCCCCCCGGATGTCTGGCTTGGGTAGGTGAGCAAATTGTGGGTTTTTCCCCATGGAAAAATTTTGTGTTTTTCCATGGGGAAAGAGTACATTTTAAGAAAAGACATCAGCTTGGAGGACCCAAGATGGCGGAATGGAGAGAAGAAAATTTTATTTTTGGATGTGTTCAGTTTGAGGTGCTTTGAGATACCTGGTGGAAACGTCCAGCAGAAACCCCAAATAGATCTGATCCTCAGATTTGCACTGAGTCACCAGAACACAGACACAACTGAAACTAAACACAAGAGACAGTAATTACTCAGTAAGAAAAGGAATTCGAAACACATCTTAATGAAATTATCATATTCCAAGGATAAGGAAGTAAACCACCCATGAAATTTGGAAAAACAGACTTGTCTTAGAATTTTACAGAGCAGACAGAGTACTACAATGTTCTAGTGGAAAGACTGAAATAAAGAACTTATTCCTAGTTAAGTTGTCCTTTAGTTATAAAGGCAACAGACAAATATTTTTAATTGCCTACAAACCTCAAAGAACAGAACACATGAGCCCTTCTTTAAAAAAAGATAAAAGATGATCAGGAATTAAAGCTAATCAAGTGATGAATTAAATCAAAGAATTCAGAAGAAAACAGGTAAAAGAATGGATGATAAGCATTTAAATGAGAAGGAAAACAACTGTGAGAACCAAATTAGATACTATATCATAAATATAAAAACCTTGACAATAAAACATTATATAATGAATGGGATAAAATATATAATTATAATGTAATAAATATAAATAGTAACAAGGTGAGAAGTGAAATAGGCTTGTTCCTCATTTACCATTGAAGAAAGTATATTTTACAGATAAAATTGAAATCTGTATTTGAAAAAACAGTTCAATCTCTCAATGTGTTTCTTAATCTTTGCTATTAGCTTCAGGGATAAACGCCTCTGATGAGAAGCACTTATCCAATAGCACTTTTTTGAATTTCATGTATTTCTTTTTCTCATGTTACACTTTGATAATGTCACGTTTTATTCTTCTTACTTAAATTAGCATATAATAATCATCCTGTTTTTGGAAATTATTTATGTCTGTCCATATCAATTATATCAATTAATGTATCTTTATATGTATGTTTAGAGAAACATACACAATGATCCTTGTAATTAGCTAATAGTAGTTATAGCTGGATGGAGGATTTAGTATGATTTCTTAAATTTTTCTTTCTTTTTCAATTTTTTTTAATAATTGGAATGTATCTCTTTTATAAAAATGAAATCATTTTGATTTTCTAAAATGGCATAAGCAGAATATATGAAAATTACATAAGTACAAACATACATATATCTTGTATTTTAACTCCTTGCAGTATGATTTTGAGTTCATAACATATACCTAATTATAATTTAAAATTATAACATGGTGTTCTTGTTTTCTTAATAATATTAGAGCTTTTATTTTTAGCATCTACTATGTGCCAGATACATGCTGTATGCTACATGCTTATGAATTATTGTTACTGTTATCCAAAACTAGTTAGGCATTTATAAAGCGGAAACTGTGCTTTAGCTAAGAAACTGCCCCTTACTTAGAGCTCTAGCAAACAGGATCTGAAGTCCAGGATTTGAATCTTGCTCAAAAATCAATACTTTAACCACTCTGCCAGGTTTCTGACCATCTATGCTGTCCGTGAATTTTATCTTGTTATCTCAGGACTATGGAAATGAATATGATCTAAAACATACTAGATTCACTTCAGTCTTTCCCAGTTCTATAGAAAAAGTCTTAACAAATACAACTGTCCGGGAAAGGTCTTTAATGATCTTTAGACAGGACTGAACCTCTTGAAAGTCATGGAGCCACCTCACTGTACTTGCCTCTTCTACTTTCCTCTGTCTGTGCAGAAAGTCTAAAGTGTGATCAGCTGGCTCAGGAGGTTTACTGAGAGAATATAAACAAATGCTGTCTCACCCCAGCCCCGCTGTGGCTACTAGCAAGACAAGGAAGAACCAATGGAAAAGTCAAGAACTGATATCTTAGGAGGTCAGTGCGGATAGTCTTTACGCACTAATTTCCTCCTTAAATTCAGGGGAGTTATCTCTATAAGCCCCTTGCCCCTAAATACTCATGCCATGCCAGCCTGTAGTAAAGGTTCTCACTATTCCTGAGAGCCTTAACTGACACTGCTAGGGACTTGCCATAGGTGATTTTTTTCCTCACAACAACTCACAAAGAACCACTAAAGTCAGCTAATAAGCCACATTACTGAGATTCATGCTTGGTATCCACCTGACCCCAAAGATCTGTGCTATGGAGTGTCCCAAAATATCTGAATGAAGAGAAAAACACATTAGCTATCAATAGCAATGCCCACTGCAGAAGTTCAGGAAATAGGCTAAAATGTGCTCGTATCTGGGTAACTACTGTTGTGATTTGTCTGTGTGTCAGAGACATAATGTATCATAATATATAGCTGGCATGTTCCTTAGTAGCAAATTCCAGATCAAGACCTAATATATGTGACGTGTGCCTCAAGCATGAAGCTAGGTCAAGTAGAAATGTATAAAGACAGCGCATAAGGGATTACTTCATTCTGATGTAGCATAAAGAATTCATAACAAAAACCAAAGCCAGGGAACTAGAAAGAAAAACCAAAAAAACAAACCAGGCCATGAATATTCACTCTAATCATTGTACAGTAATCAATTAGCAGGATGCACAGCGAGAACAATATGAAATCTGGGGCTACAGATTGCAGAACTGAATAAATCTTTAAATTTTTAAATGACATAACTAAAGATAATACATTTTCTTTTCAGGAAGAAAATTCGTTTTATGTTCCCTAGTGGAATAAATATAAGGAAAAAATACAAGAAACGCCAAAATTAGATGAGGTGTCAGTTCCTACAAATACAGGTCAAGAAAAACATTACTCACATAATTCGATTATACAATTTGGTTATTCACTACCTTGTTTATTTAAAAGAAAAATGTGAGTTTAGCAAATTTCCCCATGTTTTATATAGTGCAGTGGGCTTTTTAAAAATATGCAATGCATTAATCATATTACTAATGGAAAGGCTTAATGAATTTTCTGGTTACTTTTTAAGTTTATCTTTCATAATACCAACTACGATGTTTTGGTAGTTTAAATTGTAAGTGTAAGGCTTCAACTAATTGTTACCAGAAAACAAAATGCCAGTCAGTATGAAAACCTCAAAACAAACAAAACTAGAAACTAGCATGATCAAAGATGTAAAATAGAGTAACCATAGTAATGGTTATTTAAACACCACTAATTGAACATTTTTGGTAATCAACATCAGATATTTGCTGCATCTTTTTAAGAATTGTTCTAAGTTATCACTTCATTCTTCCAAACTTCTGACACCTTTAACAAAAGAACATATAAAAGCAAGCGGTAGTATGAAAGATCTCAGCTGCAATGCTCCACAAACTGCCTGTGTAAGCACATGTGTATGTGCGCACACAGGTACGGGTCGTAGAGTGTAAGTGCACGTGCGTGCGCACACAGGCACGGGTCGTGGCGTTTAAGTGCACGTGCGTGCGCACACAGGCACGGGTCGTGGCGTGTAAGTGCACGTGCGCACACAGGTACGGGTCGTAGAGTGTAAGTGCACGTGCGTGCGCACACAGACACAGGTCATGTGCCCAGATCTAAAATGGCTGAGTTGCAGCCTGTTGTTGCTTGGTGAGCAAACAGCATCTCCTAGGCCACAGAGTCATCTAAACACTGACAGATATGTCCCTTCAGCATTAGGCATGGCCAGGACAAATGATAAAGGGCATATTTTTATCTTTTTCAATACTCTACATTTTTATTTTAAGTCAGTTGCCACTTGATTTTATCCTCAGTTAAATGTAGGCTTTTGGGGAAACAGCATTTGCAAAGCTGCATCTGTTGTTTTAGTAAAAGAAGAGGTAGAAACAAGCTAGAGACTGAAACATAGCCCTGTTTCAATCAAGTCGCTGCGGTGTGTCTCCTGTCTGGGTGCGGCCCCCCAGGTGCTCCCAGTATCCCTTTCTCTCATTAAACACAAGCAGTTAATTATCCCCAGCCCGTGCCCTCCCTTTTTTTCTGCCCTTTTTGCAACAGTAATGATGTCAAATTGCCGGCGGCCATGGGTTATTGCAAAGCAACGTCTGCGCAGATCTCTGTCCCCAGCAGCAAAGCCAGCCACGAACCTTCAGATCTCAAGTAGCTAGAATGATGCCCAGTCTACTTGAAAACACCATTCAGATACAGTACTTTATATTAACCGATATATACCCTTGAATTAAAAGAAAATTTTTTCTGTCTCTCTGGTGACTGTACTCCTGCTACCATAAAGAAAAATCAACATTTTAAAGGAAGAAATCGCTTGAGATGTGGGGAAACACATAATAAAAGGGAATCTTTTATTTATTATTTGACGCACTGAAATGATTGGCTGTCTCTGAGAGGAGGGGCTTCTAATTCTATGTGAGGAGCAGCATAAAGTTCCATAAAGAGCAATGGAAGAGCTCCTGAATTAAAGCCTCTCCAGCATTTCACAACAAGCTTGAATAAAGAACAGAGCTCCTAAACACTACCTGGAAACAACTATTTAAGAATATCACCTGATAGAATATATTTTCTCCCTTAAATATATGGAATCTTTACTGAAAGAGAAACACGTGGTACTTCATTATTAACCCTAGAGTTGTTACTCTACACTGGCTGTTTTAGCAGTAACTCTTTAACAACCCGGCATTCATTTTTGAATGAAAATATAGGTATCTGAACATGTGAATGTTGGCTTGAATTACTGGTATTCATACATACCTTAGTGCCTCTGTAATCCTTACAGAATTTATGTTACACAGAATTTTAATGTTTTAAGGGGACATCTGTTTATACACACGGTGCATGTAACCTACCCCTGAGCCAACACACGTTTTGCTGTGACAGGTAAACAGAGGGACTTAAAGTTCAGCATAAAAGGAATGAAAAACAAACTTCCCAGCCAGCAATTTAAAAAACATACGCTTACAAAGCATTAAATTAAATTAGAGGTAAATATATCTTGTGATTATTTATTCATTAAATTGACCCAGTTTTACCCAAAGAAAAATGCATTCTTAGGTTTTGAATTCTAATTTACTTTGTCTGAACATTAAGTTATTTTTTAAACCAGGTTCTGAATGTTTCCCCCCAATACAAATGAATCAAAGCACTTCATTCTCCGCAGCCGACTTGCGGCTCATCAGTTGCAAATAAGCCTCGGTTCTAATCCATGCCCGTCTAGTCCTACTCGGTGAAGCAGGACAGCGGTCTCCCCATTGTCTGGCAGCGCCGCGTGCTAAGGAACAGGCTGCGCGTCTAGAGCACGTCTGTGTGTTTCCATTTCATCCTTATTTCCATGTCCTATTTTCTATATAAATTCTCAAAGAAAGACCTTTCACACAACTATCCCTAATCAAGGAAACCATTAAGTGTTTTCCAAATCTACAAGAGTCCTCCAAAGAATCCTTTGAAAACCCTTTCATGCATGTATTTTTCAATCTAATATACCTCCGTTTAAGGCAGAAGGATAGCTTTCAAGACATTCCTTTCTAGCATCCTCCAGGAACACAGCCCGGGAAACCGTTGCCAGTAATAAAGAGCGAAGCAAAGGAGCAAATGCTCCAGAAACCCCCCACGCGGGGCAGAACAGCGCAGGATGCCAGGTGCCCTCCGCCACCCCTGCTCCAAGCGAGCGGCCGCAGCGGAGGAGGAAGGGGACGCGGGCTGAGCTACACCCCAGACCCACTGCGGCCCGCAGTTCCCACCTTCTTGCAAAGGCAGTCGACGCTGCGGTTCCCCGACCTCACGGCTCTGCTAGTGAGGCTGAGCCCCGGGCCGCGGAGCCGGTGCCTCGCAGCGCCAGGCTTGCAGCCTGTGGCGCTGCGCCTGGGGCCGCCGACCCGAGCGCCACCGGGAGGCTGCGCCCACACCCAGCTCTTTGTTGCCCCTCGCGTCGCTGCGGCTGCATTTGCGGAAGGGGGACGCGGAGGGCGGGGGCGCCGGCTCCAGCGCCCGCGGCGGTGCGCACGGCCGCTGCCGGATCTCCCGGAGCGACCGAGGCAGTGGAGCGCCCGGAGGCCCCAGGGCCCCAGCCAGACCCCGACAACGACTGGGGGCCCTGCGCCCTGCCCGGCGCCGCAGCGGGCTTTGTGCCAATAAGGAGGCGCAGGCGACTATCGATCAGCATCATCTGTTCCCGGAGCGCGCGCCCCGGCTGCCGGCGCGGACCCCGCGCGTGGCCAAGGCGGGACGTGACAATGGCCCGGAGCGGGCGCCGGAGAGAGGCCGCAGCGGCTCGGGCGGGCCCCCGGCGGACGGCCGCGCGGGCCGGGCACTCACCGCGGTCTTGACAGGCACATACAGCAGCGGCCTGGCGCCGCCCCCCCGGCCCTCGTCCGGCGGGCCCAGCTGGAAGCCCTTGGACTTGACCCAGAACTTGAATTTGGCGTTGTCCGTGGAGCTGGACTCGGAGCCGTTGAGGAGCTGGACGATGCGCTCGTATTTCTTGCGGGTCACCGTCTTGGTCTTGCCCGAGTCCCCGTACGTCCTGAGGCACCAGTCCTGGAACTGGCGGTACATGTCGCGCTCGCTCTCCATGTGCCGCTCGCGGCCGCCCGCCGGCTGCGCGCGCTCTGCGCACCTGTCCCCGGGCCGGGAGAGCGGCGGCCCCGCCGGAGCCCGCTGGGGTGGGGGCGGGCCGGGAGAGGGCGGGGGTCCGGCCGGCGCGGCGGGCGGCCCTGTGCCGCCGGGTCCCGGGCTCTCCAAAAGGCCTCGGCCGCGTAGCGCTCCCCTCGTCGTCCTCGCGATGGGCCTCTAACGCCGTGCGGCCGGGACCTTCCCAACAGCATCCGGCCCGCAGGGCTGGGCTGCGGCGCTAAGACCCCGCTCCCGGGCAGCTGGAAGCCCGATGCTGACGGCAGGTGGGCCCGCGGCGCGCCCGGGCTGGGTCCGCAGGGCGGGCGCGACGCTGCGCCGCCCCCGCGCCCCGCGGCCTCCCCGCTGAGTCCAGGGCCAGCGCTGAGCCCTGGAGGCCGCGCCGAGCGCCTGCGAGCCCCGACGGGTACCGGCCGGCTCCGCAGCCTCCAGGGTCCGCTCGCTCCGACCTCCCGAACGCGGCCGCTAGGCGACTGCAGAGGGAAAGTTCTCCCCGGTCATGCTGTCAAGCCCATCAAAGCCTGCTGCACGGGACAAAATTAAGGCATTTTTAAAACGGCTTAAAATGTCATTTCTTCGGATGCGTTCAGGCTGAATTCCGGCCCGCAGATAGGTTCCAGGAGTTCAGTTCCAGAATTGGCCGAGCATCCGTGATGTGGCGTGGCTCTGCAGGACGGACTGTGGTCCCCAGACAGACACCCGGGCCAGGGGCCGTGGACGCACCACGCAGGCCGCCGCCGGGTCCCCGGCCCCACACAGGACTCTTGCGGCTCTGTTCAACTGGGTACAAGGCAGAGAAGTTTATGATGCAGACGCTTAAAATCCTCTGCTTGAAAATAAAATGCAGCAAGATCCCCTTTCCCTTTGCTCGGTTAGTTAGCCGTTCACGCAGGCGGTTTCAGACGTCACGGACCCCTGCGCTGCCAGAGCGGCCAATGTGAGTTCCTCTGGACGATGCGCTCGAGCGAACCGCACCGGCGGCGGCTCCATTCAGGGTTTCCACCCGCCTGCTACCGGGCTGGGCACCGGGGCGCTCCCATCCTCCGCGCGGTGCGACCGCGGCCGCTCCTCTTTATTCTCCCCTCCGCCGAGGCCCGGCGCCCCGCGTCCGAGCCCACTCCGTCCCTCGCCGTCGTCCGCAGGACCGAAGCCCGGGAATGCCGGCGGTCGGCCCACGGCGCCGCCGCGGGTCCCGGCACGGGCACAGGGCCAGCGGCTCCCGCAGCGCGGGCTGGGCGCGCCCCCGGAGGCCTGGCGCGGCGGAGCGGCCCGCGCACCAGACCCCTCGCCTCGCGCCTCACCCCGCCCCTCCCGCTCCCCTCTCCGCCTCCCCGCCCGGCCCTTCCGAGCTCTCTGATTGGCCAAGGGGACAAAAGTTTCTGTGGAGACGGCTGGGCGCTGACGTCACGGGCAGAATTGTCCCATTTAGGGATCCCGGGGGCAGTGCGCATGCTGCAGGCTGCAGGTTAGAGGCGGGCGGAGGTAGACGCGGGCCCGGCGGCAGCATCCAGGTGGGGGACGACTCCAGCAGGGTTTCCATAGAGATTCCTCCTAGTCTGGCCTAAAAACAGCGGATCAGCTGACACCATCAGCTCAGGACCTAATTACTGCCTATTGGAGCCACGCCGGAAGGAGAGGGCCAGCTGCAGGGAAGGGTTCCATCCCCACCCCCAGGCTCCTCTCCGCCCTCTCTCAGGAGCTCCAGCCCCCGGTGAATTCTCATTAACTTGTAAGATTGCTAGGACAACAGTTCCCCTTCTCCAGAGGCCACCCTGACTGCTTTTTTTCTCTTTATTTCTTTCTTTTGTATCAAAAAAATTTTTTCCACAATAAATCAGTTGTCCTGAGCCCTTGAATTTTTGCCCAGTAAACATTTATTGGACCAGGTGAGCTCAGAGTCCATCTCCAGCGGGAGCCACAGAGGATCTAATGTAAGTGGGGGTGGGGGAAGGGTCACTTGCAGTTTGTTGAACTGGGTATTTATCTTTAGGCCTCTCCCATTTTAAAAAAAATTGTCAATATCTTAAATACATAAATATTTGGAACAAGCAGTTGGACAGAATATTTAAATCACCTTTCCGGTGTGGTGTGCCTCAGGAATACCCTTTACAAGGGCTCCTCACGGCATCGGACGCAGAGGATGATTCCAAGGTGCGAGATCTAGATTTTGTTGTATATTGGTCATGTTTCCTAGATTCTGGAATTACAGTCGGTCCTAGAGTAGTTCATTCATTCAAGAGAAAGGTTATAACTTGCTATTCATAATTTCAAAATTATTTTTGGTAACCTCTTTTATGTGAAATCTCACCCCATCTCATCTAAGCCCATTCAAGTACTTTGAGATCTATAAAGCCCTCCTTCCTTGACTACTTAACTTAAAACAATCTGTCTCAACCCCTGAAGATAGTGTCTTTCAAACATTTTTTAAACCTTGTCTCATAGACGTATTTTACATTGGCATACAGTGCATACATACATCTGTCCTCCAAAATTTTTAATGAAAAAATAGTTTATTACATGCAATGTACACGGATATTTATCATTTTTCTCCCATTTACTATTATTATTTGCTAGAGTGTGGGCCTAGCCCAATAAATTTATTTTATGAGGCAGCACAGGATGGCCACTTGTAGTTTGGGAAACATTGTTTTAGATCATAAGAGCTATATTTCTCCTTGTACTAATATTTTCTTGTTTTCTAAGTAGCTCCAGCACAATGAACAATATACATAATAAATGCTTAGTTAATACATGTTGAGTTAATAAAGGAAGGAAAAAGAGAAAAAGGGAAGAAATAAGCAGGTAGGCACAGTCCTTGGCCACCCCTGTTGGCTTTTGCTGGGTGGTGCATGAATGGAGTTGGTCCCCATGTAAGGAAATGCCAGGGCCTTCCCACATATGAAGACTTACGATTATACTTGACACCCTATGGAAATGATAACACTTTAGGCATAAAGAACTCATAGAATACAGGCAAGTATTTCATCAGCCACCCCCCAGCTATATTAATTAAATTTGGCATAAAAGCAGAAAAAAAGAAACACAAAAATTAAAAGAAATCATACAAGATGCATTTTTTTAGAAGGTAGAGGTAAACCATTAACCGTTGAAAGAACATTCACTGGATTAAAGGACTAGAAAGTCCTGATGTTTTAAGGGCCCAGTGTCCCAGAGCCTTGTGGATTCTCTTGTCTCCGTGGAGTCCAAGGTGCGCTCCATTCTACAGATATCATGATTAATTGTGAAGACTGAGTCAATATAGTTTACCACATCTTCTTACTTAAAAGTATAAACACCTGACAAAACCTAAGCCTGCTTCAGCAACTCACCCTGATTCATTCCTCTCCTTTCAGCCTTTCTAGAGCCAGGTCTTCCCAGCTCCACCTGGAGAGCCTTACTTTCCTTTAGCTGTGTGATTCATGTGACTAGGCTACCTGGCATTTAATCTGGTGTTGCCCCAAGACCCTTTCTTCAGAACTGCCTCTCTACAGAGCATCTCTCTCCAGAAAATGACTCTTCACCCCCATATCTGAACGCCGGTTCCTAATCTTTGTCCAGGGTCCTGCCTGCTATTTATAAGGAGAGGAAGTCAGAATTGTTACATCAGAAAATTGTATTTTAGTTAAGGATAATCCAAATTTTAAGTGATAGTCAACATGATTTTGTTATGAAATGAAATTTCTTCCAACCTTATGATCAGTTTATATATGACATTTTTAAAAATCTGGAAAAACTTTCATTTTAGTATCAATTGCAAATACTCATCAACACAACACACTCATCAGCAAAATGTTACAGGCAAACAACATACAATCTGTAATCATAAGATAAGGGTTCAGAGAAGAAACAAGCCTTCATTTGCCCATCCATGTGGTCCTGCTTCCATTCGACAAATATTTACTGGGTGCCAGTTATTCTGATAGGCTCCAGGGTTAAAGCAGTCAATAAGACAGTTGTACATATATGGTCCTCATCTAACGGAACTTAACTTTTCCTAAAGAAAACAGATAAGAAACAAGGAAATAAATAATTAGCACTTAACGTAAGTGCTAGGAGGGGAAACATGGTGCTGTAATAGAAAACAGTAGCAGATGGAGGGGCGTGGGGACCCAGGGAACACCATGAGACCTGAACGATGCCAAGGAGTCAACCATGTGGAGAACAAGGAAGGCAAGTAGAGTCACAGCACGCGAGTCCTAAGGCAGACGTTCTTGGCATGTTGAAAAATGCAGGGGCCAGTGCAGCTGGAGCTTATTGAGCTTGAAAGAGGGAGTTGGGGTACGAAGTGTAAGTAGTCTCCTGCAGCCAGATCTTGTAGGACAGTGCTTGCTATGGTAAGGAGTTTGCATTTTATATTGTCTACTGGGAAATCAATAAACGTTTAAAGCAGAATTACACGATTTGATATGCACGTTTCTGTTTCACTGGCTACTTTGAGGAGAAAAGATTGGAATGGGGCAAGCTCAGAAGCTAGAAGACCTGGGGGGAACCTGCAGTAATTGTAATAGCTTAGGTGGAATATTATGATAAGGGGTTAGAAAGTTAATGGTTGAGGCAGAGGAAGACAGTGACTCATTAAAGATATGTTTTAAAGCTAGAAGATGGCTTGCTGGTGGACTGCACGTAGCAGGAGAGGAAAAAGACTGAGTCAAGGATGATCACATGACTTCTGGCTCTAATAGGCTAGTGAGGCCACTGACTTAGAGAGGGGAGTTTGAGGAGCAGATTGGGAGTCGGAGGCTGGGGTAGGAGCAGAAGCAGGTTGACACGGAGAGGCAGGAACAAAGAATTTAATTTCAGAGAAGTTAAATTAGTTGTTTACATGGGCATTTTAATATAGAAGCTTAAACTTCAGAGAAAAGTCTGGGCTGGAGATACAAAACACAAGAAATTTAAAGCCATAGGAATAAATGACATCACCTTTACCCACATTTCTCCACCCCCAAAAGGGAAAGCTTCCATCTTTTGATACTGTTTTTTGGATAAATCATTACCCCGTGGCTGGAACATCATGTTTCGAGTAGCAGAGGCTGGCTGCTATTGGTGTGACACTGGTTGTGGGAAAGCCTGAGGGAAACAGCGAAGCCATTTGCATCAGTCCTTGACTAGACCTAAATTGTTAGTGAGTTCCAAAATTTGTGTGGCCTTAAAATCATTTAAAATTTTAAATGGTAAGATTGAAAGCTTTGGTTAAAATGAGTCTAGATTGGACCAGGTCCTGAAGGCCCTAAAACAGGAATTGAGAATCTGAACGTGGCCTATGAACAGATCTTTCACTGATGACGCCAGTAGAGACCGTCTACCGAGCTAAGGCACTGAAGGAACTGAAGCCTCAGCTGCACCAGAGGTCCTGATGGACGGTACTTTCTACGTTGAAACCTGGAAGTTCCAAACATCATTATGCATTCAGATGCTAAACAGTCTATTAATAACTCTTTCAAGGAAAAGGAATTTGTAAGGAAGCAAACGGCCAGTTCAACAAGCAATCTGATTACCATATAGCATGGAACATTTCAAAATGATAAGCAGAAATGCACAGCTTGAGAGGATAGGGAAATTTGAGACTACATAAAAAGTGTCACATCTGATTTTATCAGTTGACTTCCATTCTATTGACTCTTCTCCCAAATAATTTTGAAAATAGCCTATCTTTAGAATGCTGTAGCTATCCTTTGGTTCAGAAAATAAATGCTTCTGAGGGAGTTAAGATATGGTCCTGATCTTTAGCTGTCATTACTAAGAAGACATAGAAAAATACATTTCTTTTTATTTGTAAGATTTAAGTATCTTTATTCCATTTCCCAACCTAAAGAAAAAAGATTAGAAATTTAATGATTGTTGTTTGGCTCCAAACTGACTGAAATTTATGTTTGGTATGATCATCATTAACCATGATGACCAGGCAGAAGTACCCTAAGTACTTAGTGTGAAAAGTAAGAACAAATTAGATTTTACAGTCTAGTGGGTTTGCTGAATTTCTCTTTAATTCCTGCCTTTACCATCTCCATATGAGCAAGTCCATGCCACGTCCAGTTCCTGCATTTTGACAGCCACATATGGGTTCATTCAACATTCATCCAGCCAACATTTTCATCTAGCTATTACACTATGATAAAATCCAAAGTTACCAGTCTGGTGTTCATGTCCCTTGTAAAGAGAAGAAAATACATTTTTCCTGCCCCAAATATTGCTTTATATCCCACTAGCCTTATGGCTTATCTGTTCTTCCAAAATATGTCTTAAAACAGTGATCCACATATTCATCTTTGACTCACTGGGCAGCACTGTTGTAGAATTTCTACATTACTTTCAAAATAAGCATTTTGTCATGGAAAATAAAAAATCCTTTGGGAAGAGGGAGAATTGCATCTCTGCCCAACTCCTATTATTTCCAGTTTTTAAATAAATACTTCCAGTCCTTACTCTGGTTTCTGTTTAGTGTACCAACTGATATCTTACCATCACTGTCTAGCCCTTATGTATTATTTATAAGACATTATTAATCATTGTAGGACATTAGTTTAACTTGCAGGATAAAAATGACAAGAACAGACATAGAGATTTCTTGGCTAAAACCATAGACTAGAAATAGTTTTCAGAGGGAGACATCTGAGTTCAAACATCAACATCCGTAAAATAACTGTAATAATGCTAAAATACTGTTCTTTGTATGAAGGAAAGCTGACAGAATAATCACCCTGAGTTTCCCTGGGACTATACTAACAGGCACTGAAACACAAGGCAGGAAAAAAGTTCTCAATTTCCCTTTCCTTTTCTCTTTTAAAATGAACATCATCCAAATCATCAGGAAACTCTTCAATTAGGCTTCTTGACCATTTTGAGGTTCCAAAAATTTAAGTTTTTTTTTATAGTTTATATTGAGTTTTGGGAATGAGAGTTAATTTTTAAAAAATGAAGTGTTCATCTTATATGCAAAATACCTCTCTGGCAATTCAATTTAAACTATCCACTTTGATGACCCTGCGGTCCTGGAAAAGCAGAGCACCAGCATGGAGGTGACAGACTTCCATTTACCTTAATGAATTGTAATTTTAGATTGAACTGACCATCGAAGCAGAGCTTCACATACTATGTGTGACACACGCATCGCCTGACATATCATACAGCATGATTTATTAGGGACGCCCTCATTAGTTGCAATGAAGCTATGAGCCAAACAAACCTTTCAGAGTCATTCAGTTATTTATTACTTTATAATTTGGTGTGATGATTGGAACAAACCCACCTACAGGGGGAAGGTGGAGCAGGACTTTGAGGATCAGTGGTAGGGAATGGTTCACAAAGACAGCTATGCTTCTGAGTATATTTATGTGCATATATGCTGTTATAGAAAAACACATACATGCATTTTGAAACAGTAATAGTCCTTGAAATCTTGGGATTTCTCTGACTCAGATAAAGTTATCTGAGCATACCAGTTTGTTGGAATATCAAATTTACTAAATTCCAAAAAAACACAGTGATGCCATGCCTTACACATTTTAAACATTCATTTGACCATTATTTTCTAAAATAGCATAAAACTATATCATTTATAAGTATCAATCAGTTAATTAAGGAATATGTATGATGACATTGTCTCACTTTCCTATTAATACCCATGAAGGTAAAGACATAGTATTGATTTATAAGTTTAAGGATAAAATTAATGTGGATATCTGCTTCTAGTGCCATGGATGACCAGAGACTGTAAGAGGGCCTTCATCAAGAAAACAACTCGAGGATGCATAAGGCATAGCTCTGGCTGCATACTGGGCTTGCACGATGCGGGAAAACCACCTCCTGAATGTCTATGGAAAGCTGATGAGTGAGCAGCCAGTACACCTAAGGGGCTATATTATCTTCTGAGCAAAGTCAATACCAACATTACCGCAGAAGAGTGAGCATTAGATTGGTAGCACAAGAGCCATGCCTGAAACTGCTGTTTTAAACAAGAGACACTTGAAGGGGCTAAAATAGTTATGGACTTGCCACTAGCTCATAGTAAAAGTGAATATAAATTCTCTGTAGCAGAAAACATCCACAATTTGAGTAAACAGGTTTGTCTCAGATTAAGATCAACCAAATACAAGCGTACAATTATAAACATCCAAAACCAGGAAAACCAACTACTACCTATAACGCACAAGCAACAAGAACAGAAGTAAACACTGAAGATTTTATTCAAAAACAGACAAAACTAATTTATGGTGGCAGATGTCAGGATAGTGGTTACTCTGGATGTAGTGACTGGGAAGGACACAATGAGGGTTTCTAAAATGCCAGCACCTATATGTTTCCTATTCTATGCGCTGATTACACAGACGGTTTACTTTGTGAAAAGCCATTGATCATACTTAATGGTGAGAATTAGGCACTTGCTCCATAAGTTTCAGAACAAGGAAAGATGGTCCCATCCTACCTCTCCTATTCAACCTTGTATTATAACTCCTGGCTAGTGAACTAAGATTTCTTTTAAAGGGTGGGAAAAAATAGAAGGTACAAAAAATAGGAACGAAAACACAAAACTATCATCTTTTTCACAGATGGCAAAATCGTCTAGGTAAAAAAACCATAAATAATCTATAAACCCAAATGCCTGGAACAAATAAGCAATTATAGCAAGATTGCAAAATACAAGGTCAATATACAAAAGTCAGTTTTCCTATAAAGCAGCATCGAACACTTTTCATGTGAAATTTTAAAAATACCATTTATAATAGCCCTGAAAACCTATGAAATTCTTAAGCATAAATCTAAAAATATAGATATAGCATCTATATGCAGGAAAGTACAAAACTCTGAGTTACTTTGTAGAAATTAACAAACTGTAAGTTACATAAAAGGCAAAAGACCTAAATAGCCAACAGTAGAAAGAAGAAGGAAAACAAAGATATAGAAAATACAAGACCCAATTTCCATGCTTATTATAAAGCCACTAATTAAGACGGCATGGTACAGACTAAGGAATAGATATACAGATAATCAGAACAGAATACAAACCCAGAAGTGCATCAAGCAAATGTACTGACTGAAGAGAAATGGCAACTGAATTGAGCAAAGACATTCTTTTCAACAAACGGTGCTGGGATGACTGGACACACATGCAAGGGAAAAAAAAGAACCTAGACAGAATTTAAACTTTACATGAAAATTAGCTGGGAAAATATCTAGAACTTTATGTAAAATCTAAACCTTTAAAACTTCTAGAAAAAAAACAGAGAAAATCTATGTAACCTTCAGTTCGTTTTTAGATAGAAGACCAAAATCATGATCCATGAAAGAAAAATGTAACTTGGACTTCATTAAAAATAAAATTTTCTGCTCTGTGGAAACACTGTTAAGAGAATGAAAGGCAAACCACAGACTGGGAGAAAAGACTTGCAAAACACGTATCTGATAAAGGACTTGTCCCCAAAATACATGAAGAATTCTTGAAACTCAACAATAAGAAAGCAAACAATACAATTAAGAAATGGACCAAAAACCTAAACATATGTCCTTCCCAAGAAGGTAAACACATGGCAAGTGCACATATGAGAAGATGCTCAACATCATTTATCATTAGTGAATTGTAAATTGAAACACAGTAAGATACCACTGCACACCTATTAAAAGGCTAAATCAAAAATTCTAATACTAACAGCTGGTGAGGCTGTGAGCAACAGGACCTGTCATTCAAGTGACAGGGCTGCTGGGAGTGCAAGACGGTACAATCTCTTTTGAAAGATAGTTTGATAATTTCTTGCAAAGCAAAACCTAGGTTTGCCATACAACCCAGCAATTGAACTCTTAGGTTTCTACTCAACTGAAAGTCTGTGTCCACACAGAGAACTACCTGTAGAAGTTTATACCAGCTTTATCACCAAAAACTGGAAGCAACTAAGAGTTCTTCATTAGGTGATCGGGTAAACGAATTGGAACGCACCTATACAATGAGTATTTTATAGCTATCACAAGTTGATTCTAAAATATATATGGAAGCTAAGGAAATGAGAAAAATCAACACAATATTGAAGAAAATCAAAGTTGGAGAACTTACATTATCTGATTTTAAGTCTCATTATAAAACTACAATAATCAAGACGGCATGCCATTGGTAAAAGAACAGACACATAGATCAATGGAAAAAAATAGCCCAGAAATAGACCCAAACAAAATATAACCAACTGATTTTTGCAAAAGTGGAAAGACAACTTAGTGGATAAAGGTAATATTTTCAAGACATGGTGTTGGAACAACTGGACACTGTATGCATGACATGAACCTAACAGAGACCTTATGTTTTATTCAAAAATTAACTTAAAAATGGATCTTTCCACTGCAGATATCTTTATTTTATTGACTTCTAATTTAATTCAATGTGCTCTGAGGACATCATCTTCCATTCTTATCCATTTATAAGGTGTGTTTTAGGACCCAGAATGTGGCTTATTTTGGTAAATATTCCAAATATGAGCTTGGGAAGCCTTCATCCTGCTGTCGCTGAATGCAGAGTTTTGTGGAAGTCACTGAGAACCAAAGGCTCCCTGGGGCTGTGTGGACCTTTTTATCTTTAATGACCTACACCTGCTCTATAACCACAGTGAAAGAGGCAGTGAAGTATGCAAGAATGTAGTGAATTCGCCTATTTTGCCTTCAGTCTTGTTTTGGCCCCATGTTTGGAGACTGACTGAGCAGCGTGCACTTTAGAGACTGTTATGTGCTCTGGGGGACTGGCCGCCATGTCATCATGGAATGCCCCTCTTTATCCACAGTGATTTCCTCCTCCTGAGAACTTGGCAAGATTCATGTAGTGAAAGGCCAGGAGAGTGCAGCGGACCTCGTAAGCCTGTGGCCTCTGTGACCTTCTCACTCCCAGACTAGTCCGTTCTCAGCCGCTAGCAGCTCATAAAATTACCTTTTATGTGTTTTTCCCACTTTATGATACAGTAACTTCTGTTCCAGTTAGCAAATCTTAGCTGTATCTGGCTGCATCTAGATTTCACGCTACTGATTTGCCCTGCAGCCTCAATTGTCTGATGGGTCCAAGAAAAGTCATTGGTTTTCAGCTTGTCCAGCCTTTTCTTGTTGCAAGGATAGGAGTGAGGATTCCCAAATACCTCACACACCAGACTTGTCCTAGCCCATTTGGGCAGCTATAACTGAATACTACAGACTAGGTAGCTTATGAGAAACAGACCTTTATTTAAATCCCAGCTTTGCAGGACAGAAAGCCCAAGATCAAGGCGCCCACATGGTCACACTCTCGTGAGGGCCCTCCTCCTGGGCACAGCTGATGCCTTCTCGTGTCCGGCATGGTGATAGGCTAGGGATCTCTCTGGGGCCTCTTCTGTCAGGCACTAAAACCATTCATGAAGACTCCACTCTCATGACATAGGACCTCCCAGAGGTCCCACCTATTAACAGTACCATGCAATTGGCATTAGGATTTCAAGTTCACCTGAAAATAGTTTGCAGTTTCCACTATTTACACTCTAGTTTAACAACTGGGTTAAAATGGAGTTAAAAATGTGCCCTTTTATTGGTTTTTATGTTCAACTATATTATATACACTAGAAATAACAGAGATGTAGTGATACTTTAATCCTACAATTTCAAGCTATTATATAGACCAGTGTTTGCCAAAGTGTAGTCCCAGGACTAGCAGTGACGGTTTCCCCAAAACCTTTTAGCAAAGCAGCTTCTTACAGCCCTACCCCAGACCTACTGAGTCAGAAACTCATGAGGGCGGAGCCAGACAGTCTTCATCTCAATGAGCCTCCAGTCCTTCTGATGCCAGATCAACACTAAATTATGATTGCAGTTGTAAATGGAATACAGTTATAGTGTTCTAATTAAGTTGTCTTATAGCTTTGCACCTGTTATAAAAAGAAATGTTACTCGATTAGTTATTATGAGTGATTCTGTTACTCTGGAGATGACCTCAAGTAGTCACCAAATGAATTCCTGAAACCATACAAGGCTGGAGTGGGTGAAAACAGCATGGCAAATTTATAGGTTTTACATCTTATTAGGACTGTAAGGGAAGGTTCCATTTTATATATAAATATTTTTAATTAAAATATCTTTAATTTATTTGTATTTTTTAAACTTTTCATCTTGAAATAATTTCATCCGTGCAAAAACAGTACAAAGAATATGCCCTCCACCCAGGTACCCTGACAGTTAACATTTTACATAACCACAATGTAAGGATCACAGCCAGGAAATTAAAAATACAGTCAAATAATCTGCATATCTTCCTCGTTTCACCAATTGTCCCACTAATGTCCTTTTTCAAATCCAGTTCTAACCATGACTGCACATTGGATCCAGTGGCCCTCTCTCCCTGATCTCCTCTGATCGGACACGATTCTTTGTTTCTTTGTATTCCATGACCTTGACACTCCTGAAGCATGTAGGTCAGAGAGTTAGCAGTGGTATAACTTTCAGTTTAGGATTGTCTAATGTTTTGTGATTAAATTCAAGTCATATGTTTTTGACAAGAATATCAATGAAATGATATTTTATGCCCTTCATAGGACATCATTTCAATATGTTATTCTGATTAATGTACTATTATTCTGTGCAGTCCATTTAGACAAACATATTGTAAAGTCCTAATGTTTTGCATTTAAAAAGTTCATGGATTTCCAGAATTTTATATTGCTACTTAACACATAGTTGAACATCTTCAGTCCAATGAATATCAGGGCAGATCTAAAATTTTCCCTTTGAGCACCTAATTGGTTTCAATTTTATAGCATTATATATCCTACAGTTCTCATATTATTAAAGGTTTCTTCATGTTTCTATTTTTTCTCTTATTTTTCTTCAGAAAAGAGAACAAATTGCAATAGTATCTAAGATCCACAAGGGCAGGGATTTTGTTTTTCATTTTTTTATTTTCTTTTTCTCCTGCATCTCTACTACCTGGAACAGAACTGCACATATATTATACCACTCAATAAAAATTGGTTGACTGGATATTCAAATAGTTACACAAACATTTGTATAACAATAGCAATTCTGCCAAAATTAAGCTATTAGTGGACAAGCAATCCCCACTAGATGACAATATAAAACATTCACACCTTAACTAATGTACAGATGCTCAAAATTGGCTCATGTAAGGGAGGTTAGTGATGTTACTATGTAATACACATGGCTTCATTTACAAAAATCTAGTGGTACCTCTATAAAAAAAGCATTAAATCAAATGTTCAAGCCTACCTAGTGCTCATCTATAGTAACAGAATGAACATTTTAGGAATAGTAGTTTTATTAGAAAAAAGAAAGTGATGGGGGACAAGGTTGTCTGGGTGCACTCTGCCCAGCAGATTGGGAACTTTGAGGAGCTTCAGGCGCTCCATCCCCCTGGCTGGCTGCTCAGCTCTGAGGCCCCCCACTGTGATATGCAGCCTGCTGAGCCTTCCTCCTGGCCTGACAGCACCAGCTCACAAACCAGCAGTCACTGTACTGGTATCAGGCCAGTCAGAGGGAGGCCCCGCCTACAACAGCTAGAGACACCGAGTACAGAGGCTTACACCTGTGTGCTCGGGCCACTGGCTCTGATACAGGAGACAGGCACAGCAGACGGGAATCGGGAAACAGATCTTTCCTCCCCCCAAGCACCAGCTCCACTCCCCTACAACACCCAACCTCACTCTAGGGTCTGAGCAGCTCCAGAGACTGGAGCTTCTGGGCACTAGAGGGCACCACACAGAAATATGAAACGTCAAAAGAATATGGTTCAGACCAAAATCTCACAAACCCCAGAAAAAAGGCCAAATGAAACTGAACTCATCAATCTTCCTGAAAGAGAGTTCAAAATAAAAATCGTAAACATGCTTATGGAGGTACAGAAAAATTTTCAAGAACTCAGGAATGTATGTAAGATGGAGATGCAATCATTAAGAAATTCCATATCTGAAATGAAACATACAATGGAGGGACTTAAAAGCAGATTAGATGTAGTAGAAGAGACAGTAAATGGAATAGAAATTAGAGAAGAGTAATACAAAGAAGCTGAGGCACAGAGAGAAAAAAGAATCTCTAAGAATGAAAGAATATTAAGAGAACTGTGTGACCACTCCAAACAGAACAATATTCGCATTATAGCGGTACTAGAAGAAGAAGAGAGAGAAAAAGGGATAGAAAGTGTTATTGAGGAGGTAATTGCTGAAAAAGTCCCCAATCTGGGGAAGGCGATAGTCTCTCAAGCCATGGAGGTGCACAGATCTCCCAACCCAAGGGACCCAAGAAAGACAACATCAAGACATATAATAATTAAAATGGCAAAGATCAAGGATAAAGACATACTTTTAAAAGCAGCTGAAGAGAGAAAAAAGATCACATACAAAGGAAAACCCATCAGGCTATCATCCAATTTCTCAACAGAAACCTTACAGGCCAGAAGGCAGTGGCATGATATATTCAATGTAATGAAGCAGAAGGGCCTTGAACCAAGAATACTCTACCTGGCAAGGCTATAACAGGGGGAGTCTAGTAACCATAATGTTGCTCATGTAATTGTACATTAATAATACCAAAATAAATAAATAAAAGATAAATACTGAATTTGAAAAATTCAGAAGATTAAAAACTCTTAGGAAAACCAGACTAATAGCTGATTTTGTTCTGATCTACAATGATCTGTGAAGTTATTTGCTTAAGAATGTCAACTGTTTCAGTTATGTGAATTATAATACATGAATTTCATTTTCGCCTCAATAAATAAATGCGAGTTCTTACAGCTGGTCCCTGTTTCAATGAGAATTAGAACTGTGAGGCTGAAGCAAACTGTTCTTTCACCTCAAAGTGTTTCCTCTTTAGTGGAAATGCAGAACCTATTTGAATGAAGTATATCTAGCCTAGAATCTGCTTTCCAGATATTCCTAGAGAAAAGATGACCTCACTGCTATTTAAAATACCTTCACTTCGAAGGCTTCAAGTGCATCTGCTGAACTATACAGAGAGGAAGAGTAATAGGGCACATAAGATACATGTTCAGACTTATTGTGCTTATTTCTGCAGTCCCTCCTAGATAAAACTAATTGTTTTAAGGAAGTTAACCTCTTATAAATTAGTATGATTTTAATTAAACATCTCTAAGAGTTAAAGACCAATTATCATGTGAGATTTGAGGTAGAAAAGCAGAAATACATTATCTTAGGTCCTTTATTATGAAATCTCAATGTCTTTGTCTTCACAAAGCTTTCTGATTATTAAATTAATAACTATTAAAATTATTTGCCTATTTCTGAAATAATCATGTACTTGGAATTTAAAAGCATATTTGAATTTTACACTTTTAGCAGGTAACTTAGTATTTTAATTTTAATCTGATGACAGCTATAAACATGTAGCAAAGTAATACCTACAGGCACAAATTTTAGGAAAATGTCTAAATATGACATTGTCTAAAAAAATCTAAAAATGACTTTTTATTAATTTTTCTCATTATTTCTCTATTAATTGCTATATTTGTAATAACTACACATCCCTGTTAGTAGAGAATTAAGAGACAAAAAATGATGGCAAAAAACCCTCATGCAAAAAAAATTCCAAAGTGAAATAAAACATCATTTGTTCATAATAAAAAGAATTAAACTGCTGGCTGAAAGTAAGTACATTAAATATTATGTAATTTTGTTCCTTTTAAATAATACATAAAATGAATAACAAACTAAGGAAGTATGATAAATAAATGGAAACATATAGTTATTAAAATTTATATGAATTAATCGTAAGCAAATGTTTTCATATATATCTTGTACTCCACAATAAAGTTATAACATAGTCCAGTAAACTAAATTTTGGCAGCACTAACTTAATGTTTTGTGAAAAGTTATCCTGGTTTTGACTATTTTCTGAAGGACACAGCAAATTACTAAAAATCATTAGATGAATTATAAAACTAGACCATTTACCAACAGCGGTCTGTTGCTTGGGTCTCTCTGACATGTCTCCGTTCTTGGGGACCTTGCTTGTTTTTTGACATAAGATGAGGTCAGGCTTGCTGTGTACTCCCCTGATCCAATCCTAGAGAAGCCATTTCTGCAAAATAGTATTTAGAAACCACAATGTGGTCACAGCTGTGCTCATTAGATACTTTTAAAATCATGCTTAATTGCATGACGGAGCTGACATGCACCCAGGAGTTCCTGGAGGCATGGAGAGAAGGTTGACTTATAGCTCAGGCTTTAATGAGCCACAGGCATGGAGAAGAATCTAGAAGAATCAAACACTAAGTGATCCGAGGTCATCAGTGTTCACTTTCAACTTCAGAACCCAGGACAAATCTCTGAAGGAGTAACTTTTAAACTTCAGCCTCGAAAATTCCCACAATAAGGGAAGTGGCTGCCATCAGAGAAAGAGAGAAAAGAAAACATTGGCAGAAAAAAAGTCTCAAAGCCTGTAGAATAATATTCCAAGGATGACATATATTACCAGGTAAGGAATAGAAAACAAGTAGGTTTTAAAAAAACACAGACAAAAGTATGATGCAAAACAAGACATCAGCAAAAATGCCCAGGCATATTTTTCAAGACTTCTAAATAAAACTTCTGGAAAAAAAAATTATTACAGTGAGATACTAAATAAATGAGTTAGATAGAAATCAGTTGCCACCAGCTGAAAGGAGCACTCACGAGGGAGAACGCCGGGCCTGACGAAGCACCCAGAACACAGCACAGTCAGGAAGAAATGAGAACATGTGAGAGAAGTTAAGAGATACTGAGGATAAAGTAAAAAGGTCCTGAGAGAAGAACAGGGAGTATGGGAAAAAGGCAATATTCAAAGTGATAGTGGCTGAGAATTCCCCAGAAATGATAAATGTACCAACTCTCAGGCTCGGAAAGTCCCATTCCCAACAGGATTCCTGTGAAGAAGTGTACATCTAGGCATACAAGAGCTACAGGGGCACTGAAGATATCAACTAAGATAAAGACTTTAAAAGCAATCAGAGGGAAAGGCATTTTTTAAATGAATGGATAACAAAGAGCTGAATTCTCAGAAGCAGAAGTAGAAGCCAGAAGATAGCTAAGAGAAGAGAAGATGCCAGCCAGAATTTTATGCCCACCCAAAGCTATCATTGAGGAATGAAAGTGACATACAGACAATTTTAGTAAAAAAAAAAAATTATTATAAAAATCTGTCTCAGTATACTTGGTTTCCTATGTAATCTTGTGTGTTTTATTTTGTGCATTTAAAAATATTATTTCATGAAGGGGTCCATAAGCTTCACCAGACTACCAAAAATTCCATGCTACAAAAAATTATAAATCTTGGGTGTAATTTAACTCTTTGTTAAAGGGTTTTAGGGTCAATTTACCAATATTTATATTCATTTTCCCTTTAATTAATGAAAATCTATCATTTTCTTATCAGAATTTTCAATGGTAGGTGTCAAATTTAATTCTCCATTCCCTCATTAGATCTGTTGATTTTTTTTTAATGGAAATTTGCAGTTTGAAAATTACAAGAAAGTGATCCATCAGTATACCAGAAAGTTGGCGGGAATCCTGGCTAATAAATAGGATCAGACTGAAGAAAAAATAGGATGCAGAAGCCTAAGCACTAATGAAGGCTTTGTCTCTCTCAAGATGGCCCAGGGTTAGCTCAGCAAAGGTAGAGAGAGGAACGCACTGCTTAACCACAGTGCATTGTAAATAATGTTTTAATTAAATAAGCCAACTCAGAGCAAAATAACTTCCTAAAAGTGGGAGTTGATCTGCCCAGGGAGTAACACCTGCCGTTCATACAGAATCCCAGGGAGAAGTCAAGGTGGGGGTTCCGGGGACCTCTGCAGATGTTCAAACATGAAAGTAAAAAGGAGACGCAGCTTCCCTCCAAGCCTGTGCTCTGAAGAGTTTTAACCCTGCAGGGGAGCCCTCTGTACTTCGTCTGCTAATGCAGACCCCCAGTCAGCTGGACTGTGCCGTGCTCGGTAACCTACGGACCAGCCTGTGGCGGGCACATCCAATCCACATAGCAGAGTCCCACACCCCGCCACCCCAGAGAACACTCCTCTCATAATGGAAGATCTGTCAGAAAAAACATAACACACCTGCCTCTACTAATCACTCTAATCCTTCATTCAATAAATGCACACCTGTATCTAAGGATCACCACAAATGAAAACCAATAGCATCCACAGCAAAAATCACAATAAATAAATCCCAAATGAACCATACAGAAAACAGAAAGAATTTAGGAACCAAAATGAAAGTTAAAGTGTTCCAGTTAGTTTCCTCAAAGAAGTTTAAGAGGACATTGCATCCATAAAACAAGAATAGACTATTAGAACAAAAGGAAGCACTAGAGAAGAGTCTGTGTAAATTAAAATTCTAAGGTGATGACAAAGGAAATTAGTCAATACAATGAATAAGAGAATAATGAAGCAAGACCAAGGTTAATATTAGAAAGATTATGTTTTGGAAATTTACCACAGTGTAAAATATAGATATATATGCATCTGTAAATTTAATTATATATTACAAATAAATAACCATGTCTTATCTATATATTATATTATATGTATTTATATGTATTATAGATATAATATGGAGGTTCAATTTCAGAATGCCAATATTAATCTAATAAGCACTCCAGGAGGAGTTAAAGAATAGTAAGGGAAGCACATAATCAAAGAAATAATAGAAAGTTTTTGAATAAAAGGACCCATCAGGTGTTGAGCTGGGCATATAGCAGAAACCCACATATTGATACATTCTAGTGAAATTTCAGGGCCTCAGTGGTAAAGAGGAAATCAAGAAATCTCTCAAGAAAAAGATAATAATAAAAATGATATGTACAACAAATAAAAGCAAACTGATTTCAGCAAAATTGGATGCTTAAAGAGTGGAAAATGCTATCAAATTTGAGTGGGAATGTGGTTTTAAATAATAATTCTATATATAGTTATTCTAGCAATCAAATTGGAGAAAATAAACACATTTTAAAGATATAAGGACAAAGAAGATTTACGAATAATCTCTCTCCTCTATGAAAAAGTGATGCCTATAATATTATAAAATGAGGAAAAGTGCAAAAGAAAGAATGGTGTAAGACAAGAATGAATCAGCCTGACAATAAAGCAACAGAACGGTCCTCACCCCTGAACAAACATTAGAACCACATGTGGAACTCTTAAGATTACTACTGACCAAATGAGAGGAGCATCTAGGATGCTGGTAATAGTCTATGTTTGGATTATAGGTACACAGATGTGTTCACTTTGTAATGTTTAATCACAAAAAATATGCCTAATTTCCACCCCAGACTTATTAAATCAGAAAATAAAGATGTTAAGTGCAAGTGTGGGCATTATTCAAAAGTTCCTCAGGTTATTATAATTTGCATCCAAAATTGAATCACTGCCCCCAAAAGAAGCTAAAATGCAAACAAATTAATATTTTTTGAACCTCTGGTGCAGAAGGTTAAGTCAGCCATGCTCCTGAACTCCCAGCATGTTAAATACCCCTCTTGTTTTGTTCATTCTTTAATTTAATATCATCATCGGCCCATCCCCAGTTCCCGTTCCTCCCCAGACAACCGTACTATCATGTTTAATGTGTAACCTTCTGTTTTTCATAAAACATGAATTGTTGCATATGCTTGCAATTTTAATTTATTTAAAAGATATTTTGTTCAATACCTTATTCTGCTCCTTTAGACAACTACTGTCTAATATAAGTCAAGAACTAGAATAATTATAAAATCTATGAATATAATGTTTAACACAAAAATGAACTAGAAAACAAAACTACTTCAAATATTTAATTTTAGAGATTAGAAAACTGAGCAAGGGAACATAGACCTTTCATTTTATTAGACATTAATTTTCCAGGTGATTTATTTCTTAAATCAAATAAATCCTTTTACCTTTGGGGGCATGTTGCACCATTATGGCACGCTGTATGTATGTGTTTAGTTATTATTCCTCTTAAAAAGTTTTAATTTGAGCATTATAGGACTTTCAGCTTATCTGCGTCATGTTTATACTTCTTACATTTGCTTTTGGGCAGCATAGCATAATTTCAAAGTCCATGGAATGGGTATAGGCTCCTATCTGGAATGTGGAAAACATTTTTTACAAGTAATATTTTTCTCTCATTGTGTTGCTTTGATGAAAAAATTTAACTTCCAACCAACAAATCTGTGATCTTTTGAAAACAGCATATTGAAAATGTGGATCTGTCACTAGACAAGTATAATTTGGTCTGAAATAATAGCACATATATTTTGGTTACCTATTCCAGTACATACACACTGGAATGTATTTAATAAACATTGAAATATAATGCATATGTGAAAGCAGGGAGAAAGAATAAAAAATATAGAAAGATACAAACTCCTTGGGTATCTGTCATATTCTGACCCCTCATGAGTATACATGGAATAATAAAACAAATTCTTCCGTTCCACAGATGCTGAGAGAGGAAGAGCTTCCGGCGGCCCCAGGAGAATAGCGGGCTGCTTAGAAAGGGGCAGAGGTGGGCAGGCAAGGAAGCACCACGCGGAGCCTCCAGAGAAGGAAAAGCGACTTTACCTGGGCCTCGGTGAGCGTCCCGCTGACACACCCATACAACTGAAGCAGAATCCTTGGGGCCAAGTTCATATGGCCTGGAAGATTATAAATAGAGGGAAGTTTTCACAATATAGAACAGAATGCACACACGCGTGTACATACCTATGTGAACATAGGACTTTAAGTCAATGGAAATCAGTATCTTAGTTTTTACCTATTTCTTACTGAAATGGAACGGGGATAGATTGACAGGTCATTTCCAAAGTGATGCCCAGTCATAGAGAAAACCTTAGCACGTGAGGGAAGAAGGCGAGAACTTGCTAGGTGAGACGTCCTGTGAAGGGTCGTAAAGCCGTCAGATGAGAGGTAGGGGCCATGCTGGGGAAGACGGGTTATGGTAGAGGGAAGTGGCAAGTAAGAAGTCTGGGAGCTCCTGGTGGAGGCAGGAAGACTCGGCGAGAGGAAAGCACGGAAGAGCGGCTTTGCACAGACGCTCTCCAGGGGCCTAAGGGTGGGCGCCCCCTGGCGGCCAGTCCGCACAGTCTCCGCTCACCGCCTACCCAGCGGGGGATGTGGTCGCACCCAGCGCTGTTCTCTGAGCCCATGACAGCCCTCGCTGTAAGTGAGGAGCCCAGAAATGAAGCAAAGATGCCCTGTGGGTTACACGGAAACTCGCACTAGACAACTGAGCATCGCGGGTCCACAGGCGCGGTTGCTGAGGAGGCGCCCAGTGGCGCCCCCCCCCCCGCCCGACAGCACCGCCCTGGTCTGTTAGCACGACGCCATTCCACTTCTCCGGGCATCTGTCGGCCGAGATCAGAGTCCCGGAAATGGGTATGGCCAGAGAGGATGAGCAGTTTCTGGATCAGTGTCCTTCTGATTAACATGTAATTTTAAAACTGGAGAGAAGGGCAGATTGTGCAAACTTAGTATCCACATGGAACACAGCAGTGGGCGGTGCCCAGGCCTGCATGTGCAGGAGAGTCCCCGGGACACCACGAGAACCAGCACGTGACTCCGCACGCACACGATTCCGGAAGCGTGTGAACACGTGAGACGCGCCGAAGGAGGCAGCCCTGGCCGGGCGCCCGAAGGCTCTGCGGGAGGAAGGCTGACCGGCCCGGAACAGCCTCCGCTCTGCGCTCGGCCTGCTGGCTGGGGGCCTGGGGAGGGCAGACCAAGCACTGGAGGACCAGTTGGGTTTCCCCCAAAGTTTCTTCCCACTGAGACCCAAGGAGCAGACGGGAGCGTGGACACGCCCCAGCGCGGCCCGGGCCAGCTGCTTGCCGTGCACGCCTCCAGAGAAGCCTCCCTGTCCAAGCAGTGTGGTGGGAGGGAGGGTATGCGGTGGGCGAGGTGGGTAGTGGTCCAGCTTAGAGGCCCATGAGGAGACGGCGTCACACAGCTAGTGAGGTGGAGCCCGGGTGCGCCCGCCTCTGCCCTTCAAGCACCCCCCAGCCCCTGCCCTCTGGTAGGGCGTTGCCTCCCCTTTTTACTCTGAAATTTCCTCTCCTGTAAATATCAGGGCATTGATTTGTTGGGGCAGCTCCTCCGGTTGCTTAATGAATATTTCTCTAAATGTGAACCCGGAGGTTCCGGGGACGCCGCCTGGTTGCCGTTCTGCCCTGTCTGATGCCCTGGGGCCGCTCTGCCGAGCTCTGGCCGAACTGAATCAGCCCAAGGATGCCAGGAGCCGATTCCGCGGCGACACTGCGGGCAGACGGCCCTCAGCTCTGAGGACGCAGGCTGGGTGCACGCAGACGCCCAGGCAATTGCATTGAGCCTATTTCCTGCCTTTAAACCTAGTGTCATTAACTGTTCACTCAGAGTGCATTTGGGAGATTCAGCTCGTGGGCACAGACGCAGGCAGCGAGCCGGCAGTATCATCTCAGCTCATTAGCCAGCTCACGGCCCAAGAGCCACGAGCACCACCCGCAGGACCAGTGCCCGGCCGGCAGGCTGGCCTTGTGGGCAAGGACTAGACGTGCATGAGGAGTGAACGACTGGGAACGCCTCGTGCCGCATAGTGTGTTTGCCTGGGGCTCCCAAGGCACGTTTCAGGCACCGTGCCGCCTCACTGCAGACCCCAGGGAAACCCCAGCAGAGGCCGGCACCCAGGCTCACGGGGGAAAGATGGCAGCACGCAGACTACGACCTCGGGAGGCCTGCAGCCTCGTCCCTCTCCTTGCAACTTCACCACTTCCGTTTCCCCTCAGCCAGGATATTATTAAGGAACCTAGGCTGGTGAATTCAATTTTGTTCAGGTTAATTAATTTCAAAATGTTTGCAGGTCTGCAGGGTTACAAAATCACACTAACTACAAATTAACCAAAAAATTCTATAACACATAAAGTATATATACATATGAATCCCCACATAGTTACCATATGTTTCAAATGCAGTGTATACAAACATAATCACAACAAGCCAGTAATGCACAGATTGTATGGCTAAGGATTTCTGTGTGAACAGAGAGCGGTCAGTCTGGGCAGGATGTAAGGATCTGTGTGAAACAAGAGGCTGCAGAGCCTAGGTATTATCTTAACTACACATCTAATGGCATTTCAGAACACTTTGCATGCTAGATTCACTTTAAAAATATGAAATGAGAAAACCCTGTCCTTGTGGGTTTTGTTAATAATGAGCAGGGGGAAAAAATGGAACTTCTGCCCTGGAGCTCAGGTGAAAAGACATAATTAAAAATAGTGCCCTGGAAAAAGTGATTTCCACTTCCCGGGTGGCGTTTGGCTTCTGCATACTCACAAATAGCCATCAGTAACAAAACTAACACATTCAATTAAGCTCCTTCCATTTATAACAAATGTAGTTTTCTACAGCTCCAGGTGAGAAATGCCACAGGTTAAACTGAAGAAATGGAAAAAAGAGACTGACCGCCGCCATCTTCTCTCTCCGAGGAGGGGCGCACTCCTAGCCCCTGGGGGACGGCCTTGGCGGACAGCACGAAGACGGCGCACGGGGCCACTGCCCACAGCTACGCAGGCAGCTCCCGGGCGACCTCAGGACGGCAGCACACCCCGGGCAGAGCGGAGCTCTGCACCCTGACTGTTTGGGGAAGGTAAATGCCTTTTCTACTGAATCCAATCTATCTACCTAACTGACCCAGCCTAAGCATACAGAGTATAAAATCATCTAAAATTCTTCATAGAGGGAAGCAGTGTCAGCTTTTGTTTGCCACAACTACCAAGATACAATGAATGACCTCTACCATCGTGATGTTTTCAATATAATTCTCATGTTAACCTAAAATGAAAGTAGAAAGAAAAGAAAAGCGGTTCCTTAGAATAGCACCATGACGTGAGGAGAAAAAAAGTGCTCTAAAACCTAAGGTATTTGGTCCACATGAGTAATCAGAAGGTCTAGAAAGGTGTACCTATAAGGACTATGATTTTCCAGCTCAACAAGTTTTTGGATTTTGTACTATCAACAGATGTGACCACCCTATTTAATGAGCCTCTCCCAAAGCTAGACACAGGGAACATTTTGAAATTGACTAAAATAGTCTATATTCTGTTCGTTGGTGGCCATATGTATTTACATTTTTCAAATTAATTTCAAGAATGAATTTTACCATAATTAAATTATATCTCAAAAAACTAGACTTAAAAAATCAGACAAGGAAAACATTTTATAAAAAGAGAAACAAAACAAAAAAGGATGTTCTGAGGAAGAAAGTTTAAATGAGACCTGAAGGATGAGTAGAAATGAGCCAGCTACAGGATGGGCAAAAATGTTTGTGTCCAAGGGAGCCATGTGGGCAAAGTCTACGGAGGGAGCGTTTGGGCATCAAAGGAAGTGAGCTGCGGCCAGGGCGGCAGAGGCGTTGTGAGGGAGGAAAGGGCGACGAGAAATGCGGGAAGAGAAAGAGGCAGCACCAGGTCACACCGACTCTCCTACCAACTACGCAGGACTTTGGGTTTTATTCTAACTTTATGGGAAGTTGCTGTAAGATTTTGAACAGAGGAATGATGTGATCTGTTATACATTTTTAGAAGGTCTTTGTAGATGTATCGGTGAGGATTGGTGAGGGCAAAATAGGTGCGAGGAGACAGGTTAGGAGAATGTGCCATGAGTCAATGGGAGCTTGAGCGTAGTGACACTTGAGTAACAGACAGAAGGGGCGGCCGTATTGGGGATTTACTTGGATATCAACTCCATCAGCTAAGGAAATGGAGTCAACAGTAACATCCATGTCATGGAGCTGCTGTCAGAACAAAATGTATATAATTAGTCTGCAACTTTGTTCAACATATTATAAACACTCTATACATGTTACCTGTTATTGAAAAAGATGAAAATAAACTAATATGCTTCCCTTGTTTCTGCTTTCAGTTCCAGCCAAGCTGCTCGGGAGTTCCTCAGTGACCACGCACCCCCTTCACATACAGTCATGTCTTTTTGTTCCTACACATCCCCTTCATCTACGGCCATGTCCTTCTTTTTCTCAGCTTTATTGAGATACAATTGACATATAACATTGTATAAGTTTAAGGTGTACAACATGTTGACTTGACTGCAAATCAACTTACATATTGCAAAATGATTACATCATAGCATTAGATACCATTTCTATAACTACAGCCATGTCCTTATTGTATGTCTATGTGGAACCAACCCAGTTCTTCCTTGATGATAACCTTAATGCTGGTTGAGTCTCCTAAAAATGTGCAATGATGCATAACCAAAACCGTGCAGGAACCGGACTTTCACTTCCAGTTATAACCTACAACCAGGTGGTGTCAAGGTGGTGTTAAGCTGATCTGGTTATGGTTGTTTTGTGTTTTCCTGTTGTTGAACATTTCAGTAGGGCAGCATGATGCCAATCAGTTTTCCTTAGTTATGTATGCTTACTTTTATAGGACATCAAACCTGTCTTTATTATTTTTACTTTACACCCCACCAAAAGGAATATTATAATCAATGAAATATAAATGATGTGGGCCAGGATAAGAAAAATGAAAGTGAGAAAGGCCACTATGAATTTGCAAAGGAAACTGGGTGAACAGTAGAATACAGAGGGTCCTGAAGGTGACAACATCAAGGACAACAGTAGTTTCCATTCCTGTTGGCCTGGGTGAACTCGGTCACCATGACATTGAGAGACAAGTAAGAGAGGGATCTTTGCTGAGTATAAGTTGGTAAAAAACCCCAGATAGATGTGTCTGGGGCAGCGGTGAGCTGCCAGATGGGGCCTCAGGCAACAGAGGCACTCTAAGTGAGGGGAAGGGGCTGAGACTAGAGCGCCTCCAGAGGGGCTGAGAGCACCAGAGCCCAGCCCCCAGGGAGAGGAGAACAGTTGAGCGCCAGGAGATGGGTAACAGGCAGAGGTTCAGACAGACAGTTTGGCGTAAGATAACAAGTAGTAGAAACCCAGCCCCCAAAGATTGCAGAGTTTCATTCTTTAAGAGAATTTGGAGTAACTATCTAGACAGCAAAAGAAGGACTTGTGTGAGGAGGTACAGGACAGGGACCAAAAGATCCAAATCGCTCCCCTCCTCAGTCAGACGATGAAATGCACACCTCTGACTTGCTCTCCAAGCATAGCTGTAAGTATACTTGACAGCAAGAAACTCTAAAAGATAAACTAATTTATGATCTCCAGCAAAGAAAATATCATTAGATTCAAAATGTTTTTATACTTGTTTTAAGATTTGTACTTGGTTTTTGCCTCACAGTCAGAATGTCAAAGAACAGAGTTTGAAATGTTCATGCTTACTGATTTATTTTCCTGCAGTATTACTTAGAGGCAACTGTGCTCCTTCGGAATTACTGAATTCCTTTTACTTCAACCATTACCTCTTAGTTTTCAGTAGTATTTGTAGCATCTTGTTTTAGAATCATCTACAAGTTTAATCAACATGCTGGCTGCCCCTCTACTTAACAGACTTTGAATAAGACAGGCCATAAAGCTCAATCACTAGCAATCACCCCTTAAATTGAAATGTTGCTATTTATTTTTTTATTCTTCAGTTCTTGAGATGATGCATAACCAAAACCGTGCAGGAACCGGACTTTCACTTCCAGTTATAACCTACAACCAGGTTTCAGTTCTTGAGATGATGCTTGAATCTTATCTGGTATCAATAAATTTAACAAATAAATTTCATGAGACACATGGTCCTTAGTGTTACTCAAATCAAGGTTTAGTATATGCTTATTATTTCCCCTTTTAATAGACTCAGAAAGACAACTGCATTTTATATGTATGGTTGTCGTTTCAGACACAGTGGTGTTTGGAACTCATTCTATGAGGCCAGCATCATTCTAACACCAAAACCAGACAAAGACACTACAATAAAAGAAAATTACAGACCAATATCCCTGATAAACATACATGCAAAAACCCTCAACAAAATTTTAGCAAACTGAATTAAAAAATACATCAAAAAGATCATCCATCATTATCAAGTGGGATTTATTCCAGCGATGCAAGGATGATACAATATCCACAAATCAATCAACATGATATACCACATTAAGAAAAGGAAGGATAAAAACAACATAGTCATCTCAATAGATGCTGAAAAAGCATTTGACAAAATTCAGCAATTGTTCATGAGTCTCAACAAAATGGCTATAGAGGGAATGTACCTCAACATAATAAATGCCATATACAATATACACACAGCTAACATCTACTCAGTAAAAAGCTGAAAGCTTTTCCTCTAAGATCAGTAACAAGACAAGGATGTCCAATCTCACCACTTTTATACAGCATAGTACTAGAGGCCCTAGCCACAACAATCAGACAAGATAAAGAGATAAAAGACATCCAAATTGGTAAAGAAGTCAAACTGTCACTATTTGCAGATGGCATGACATGATATATAGAAAACCCTAAAACTCCACCAAAAAACTACTAGAACTAATAACTGAATTCAGCAAAGTCACAGAATACAAAATTAATACACAGAAATCTGTGTGTTCCTATATACTAGTAATGAACTAGTAGAAAAGAAATTAGGAAAACAATTCCATTTACAATTGTATCAAAAAGAAAAAATATCTAAGAATGAACCTAACCAAGGGGGTGAACAACCTATACTCTTATAACTATAAGACACTAAGGAAAGAAATAAAAGAAGACAAAAATAAATGGAAGTCTATCCCATGCTCAAGGATAGGAAGAATTAATATTGTCAACATGGCCATCCTTCCTAAAGCAATTTACTAATTCAATGCAAACCCTATCAAAATACCAACTGCATTTTTCAATGAACTAGAGCAAATAATCCTAAAATTCACTTATGGAACCACAAAAGACCCCAAATACCCAAAGCCATGCAGAGAAAGAACAAAGCTGGGGGTATCACTCTCCCTGACTTCAAGCTCTACTACAAAGCTATAGTAATCAAAACAGTATAGTACTGGCTCAAGAACAGACCCACAAATCAATGAAACAGGATAGAGAACCCAGATACAAACCCATACATATATGGCCAATTAATATAAGAAAAAGGAGCCATGAATATGTAATTGGAAAAAGGCAGTCTCTTCAATAACTAGTGTTGGGGAAACTGAACAGCTACATGCAAGAGAATGAAACTGGATCACTGCCTAACTCCATATGCAAAAGTAAACTCAAAGTGGATTAAAGACCTAAATTTAAGACATGGAACCATAAAACTCCTAGAAGAAAAGACAGCCAAAAATCTCTTGAACATAAGCATGAGCAACTTTTTCCTGGAAACATCTCCTCAGGCAAGGGAAACAAAATAAAAAATGAACAAGTGGGACTACATCAAACTAAAAACCTCCTTTATAGCAAAGGACACCATCAGCAGAAAAAATGGCAGCATACAGTATAGGGAATATATTTGTGAGTGATTTATCCAATAAAGGGTTAACATCCAAAATATATAAAGAACTCATATGACTCAACATCAAAAAATACAACCTGATTTTAAAATGGGCATAGGACCTGAACAAACATTTCCCCAAAGGAGAAATACAGATGGCCAACAGGCACATGAAAAGATGCTCCATATCACTAATCATCAGGGAAATGCAAATCAAAATCACAATGAGATATCACCTCACACCAGTTGGAATGGCCACTACCCAAAAGACAAGAAATAACAAGTTTTGGTGAGACTGTAGAGAAAGGGGAGCCCCTTGTGCACTGTTAGTGGGAATGGAAATTGGGGAAGCCACTGTGGAAACAGTATGGAGGATCCTCAGAAAACTAAAATGAGAAATACCCTATGACCCAGTAATTCCACTTCTAGAAACTTACCTGAAGAAAACAAAATCCCTTACTCAAAAAGACACATGCACCTTTATGTTTACTGCTGCATTATTTACAATAGCCAAGATATGGAAGCAACTTGTGTCCATCATTAGATAAATGGATAAAGAAGATGTGGTACATATATACAGTGGAATATTATTCAACTGTAATAAAGAAATCCTGCCATTTTCAGCAACATTGATGGACTTAGAGAGAATTATGCTCGGTTAAATAAGCTGGGTGGAGAAAGACAAATACCATATGATTTCACTTATATGTGGAATGTAAATACAAAACAAAACAGAATGAACAGAACAGCAGCAGACTCACAGACCCTGAGAAGCAATGATAATTACCGTGGGTGGGGGGCTGGGATGGGTGGGAGGGACAGGGGGATAAAGGGGCAGAAAACTCTCAATAACAATTTAAGTCAGTCACAGGGATGGTTATACAGCATGGAGAATATAGCCAGTGGCTCTGTAACATCTATGTTGACAGATAGTAACTGCACTAGTGGGGGTGAGGGTTTAATAATGTGGATTACTGGTGAGAATCACTGTGTTGTATACTTGAAATTAATATAAGATTATATATCAACTATACTTCAGTAAAAATAAATAAATACACACAGTGGCATTTGTAATTTTTAAACAATTGCCAAGATTAATCATTAATACTTGGTTATATGCATTGTTTTATCATTTTTGCTAAATTGTTTAATATTTGTAAGTTTTACCTACTATACAAAAACTTATTTATGGATCCTTATTCACTCATTTATTTTCAATATGTATTAAAAATCTACTACACTGAGACATTTTTTCTTTTCATTTATAAATATTTGACTTAAATATATTACTAAAGATCTAATCACACCAAAATCCTTTATGGTATTTGTTTAAATATATGGAATTATAAAAGGCATACCACTTTCTTTAGAAAGCTATGTTCCTCATTTTTCTTACCAATTTAAACCCTTTGATTTGTGAACTATTGTTTTTAATAGCAGTAATTCTTTTATCATCAAATATCTTTAGACATAACTTAAATCTAAGTATTTTTTTACTTAAAATTTTAAAAATTAAGAGTATTCTGTCATAAAATGTATGAAATATTGAGACTATTTTGTATCAATAGCCAATGTGCTTTCCATCAAAACTGGAAAGAGGTCTATCAATATTATTAAGATTATCTAACCTGGAGTTTTAGGTGAGAGAATGGAAGTGTACAGGTACTGGTAGAGAGCTAGTCCTGTGGGAGGTCACAGGTGTCGCATGGAATAGTGACAGTGATCACCGGCGGGGCTTCCACTATGTGCCGGGCATTCTGTTAAGTGCTACATATATTATCTCATCTAATCTACTCATATTATTTTATAGTTGAGGAAACTGAGAGTCTGAGACATTAAATAATCCATTTAAGGTCACCCAGCTTGTAAAAGTTAACCCAGGGTTGATTCTAGGCTTATCTCATTCCAAACTGTTTCACAACCACTATACTATACCACTTTCATTATAAAGAAAGTGGTGTTCATAATTCTGGGGAGAGATAACAAGAAGGTCTTTAATAAGACTTATATGCCCAAAATCATTTATAAAAATGAGATGGTTCAATTTACAGTTGAGCAAAAAATGCAGCCTCTGCTCTTTATGGTCTTTGTCTGAAAATCTCCATATATGTCCAAAATTCCTTCAGGACTCTTACTTGTATTCAAAGGACCAGTTCAACTTGCTTTCACTTCTTCCCTAGAAATGGAACTCAAATCTAATGGTTCAGCAGGGGAGGAGAGGAGGGGACCCTCTGAGCAGTGCCAGGACCTTCACCCCAGACTGTGTTCCCCTAATGTGCATTCTCTAACGCCGAAGGCAGAGCTGTGTCCCAGCTGAAAGACAGACAACGCGCAGGCCAGAGTAGTGAAGCTGCCCTACTGGAATATCATGACTCCTATTTTGGCTCAAATACAAGGGCTGCAACAACGCCTCTTGCTCTGGTAACTTCCCGCCCTGCTGATGCAGCTTTCTGCCAGCCCCAAGCGAGGCCGAGGGCGACTCTCACCCCGAAGCATTTCTCCCCAGGTGAGACCAAAGAGGACTCTCCTTCCACGTGACGCTCATTCAAGCATGCAGCATGCAGCGCAAAATCAGCTGTGACGCCTTAAGTTCACCCGCACAGATCTTCCCCAGGGTGTAAGCCTACCACCCCGTAGGGACAGCCTACAGAAAGGTCACCAAACCAGATGTGCATTCTGCTTTCTCTATCAGTGCCACAGACAGAGAAGCCAACGAGAGGGACTGACTGCTCAGGCGAAGTAAAGGGATTCTGTGGACAACAACAATACCACGCTGCGACCACAATGATGCAGAGAAACAGAACGGGCTGTGGGTCCATGGAACTAAAGTTTTGGAAAAGCAGAATTCTAAATTCAAATAACATAGATATAGACACAGACATATAGATACAGATATATACATAAATCATGCCAAAGAGAAAGAAACTAAAGCTCAGGAAGGATGAGAATCTTGAAATGAAGTTCTGACATGAAGGACTAGTTTCAAGGAAAGAAAAACAAATACACACATTAAGGAAACCAGAGAGATCACATTGGGAACATTAAGATGAATTCTTATGCTAAAAAGGAAAATAATAGAAAATGTTCATGAAAAAGCTAAAGTAAAATAAAAAGGTTTCATGAATGGATAAGAAAAGAGTTTCAAAAATGTTAAGATCAAAATTATATGAGGCTTACATGAGATGGGGGAAAGAAAAATACATATGACCTGAAGAAAGCCTCGAAGGCACAACTCGCACATGTGATGAAGGAAGGACACACCCAGGTGCAGCCTGACGACGTGCCGCACATCCGTGGCAGGGCACCCACGCCCAAGTCAACGTGAAGAAGGGCCCAACACCCGGGCGGTTCTCCCACACTTCCTCCACAAGTCCACACTCCTCCAAAGGAACTCAGTTTTGAATTCTATCACAGTTTGTAAGTTTTGCCTACTGTTGAAATTTCAGATAAATGCAATACCGTAGCATCTAGTTTTGGAGTTTTGTTAGACAAACCATATTATGTCCATGAGAGTTACCCATGTTGATGGATTCAGTAATAGTTTCTTTCCATTGCTGTGAAATAGTCCCTTTTAATAAATACACCACAATTTATATATCCATTCTACTTAAGTGAATGGCCTGTTAACTAACAAGACATGACGTGGGCCCCATTATCCCTCTCCTCCTCTGCCACCGAGCAAACAGGCCATGATGACTGCATTTAATGCTCCCATTTGGAAAGGGGAGACTGAGAGGAACACAGCGCTGTTTCGTTCAGAGTTGCTCTGAAACCTTGGGGTGCAATGTTGCAAGAGCCCCTGTTCTGAGGGTGGAAACTGTTTTTGATTAGACCTTAGCTTTGCCTTGGGGAGTAGCTCCCAGTCCGCTGTTTCCCGTAGCTTTTTGTTCTGCCCCCCTTCCTTTTCCTTGTTGGCCACATCTAAGATTCCTTTTCCTCGTTGGCCATTTCATAGCAGCTTTCTCAGCCTGCTTTGTTCCCAAAGAAGACTGGGGGCCTGAGGTTAGTTTAAACCTTCAACGGTCACTGTCAGTTTTTGCCCAAGCAGGTACTCCTTTGGCAGCAAAATTCTTTCAAATGCATGCTTTTAATCTATTTCATTTTCTTCCACGTGCCAATAGCCACATTAACAACTCTTTTAAAGACCTGGTTCCAGACTTCACTGTAAGTTTAGTAGGCCCTGGCAAAGCCAGTTCCTCAGTCTCTTTGCCCTGAGACATTCTAACTCAAGAGGATTGACGTGGTAAAGATTTGGACAGAGAGTCTGACAGCTGTAACCATGGTTTTGGTTGCCTGTTAAAGATGAGCAGAGGCTCACCCTTCTGGCAAAGTGATGTCCCAGAGCTCACGGCCTCTTCATGTTCCTTTTCATCCTCAGATTCAGTGTGGCAAATTCTTGTTATAAATCATCTCTTTCTTATTGATTCTTTTAAACATAGCCACCAAAGCACCCCACCAGCCCTCTTCCCCACCCTCCACTCCAACAGCCGCAGCTCTTCTGGTACATTACCTGCTCCCCAGTGGACGTCGATGGATTATTTTACCAAACACACCACCGCTGTGTTTTGTGAACCGAGTAGAATTTAGACTTTATAACCTCTAAACATGATTTCCTTGCCACGCATGCCAGAGAGGACAACCACAGATACAAAATGTAGGTTTTCGGAAGGGCAACACTGCACTTCCAGGTGCCTGTTTCTGCACTTCCAGGTACCTGTTTCTGCACTGACAAGGCAGGACCTTGTAGTAACCTCAAGCTCTAAATTTCAATGTTTAAAAACACAAACCCAGGGAGTTCCAGGAAGATGGCGGTGTGAGCAGGGCAGCGGAAATCTCCTCCCAAAACCATATATATCTATGAAAATACAGCAAATACAACTATTCCTAAAAGAGAGACCAGAATATACAGGACAGCGCACAGCCTGCATCTGCACCTGAGAGGACTCTGCACCCCGCGAGGCAGGTAAGATACGGAGCCGCGACCCGGGGTACCCGAGCACTCCCCCCACCCCAGCGCACTGGCGGGAGGAGAGGATTCAGAGCTGGGAGGGAGTGGAGGTACAGGCCCACAAAATAACCAGCTCTGGTGATTTGCACCGGAGGCGCTGCCACACATTGCGCAGTGTATTGGATATGCAGGTTTTGAGCTGGGAACACACCCGGGTCCTTGCATCTGGCTCCCCAGGACAAAAGAAAAGCACGTGGTTTTTTTTGGTGGTCTTAAAGAGGCAAGGGCCCAGGATCATCCCAGCACACTCAGCCCAGCAGGCTGGGAGTCCTGAGGAATTACGGACCCCTTGGCTGGCGACTGGGAAAAAGTAGCCACACTGAAACTTCACATAGAGAACAACAGCCTCCCATTCATTCCCGACCCAGGCAGAGGTAAAAAGGGCCCTGCATAGCTGCGCGGCCACGGCTACAGAATAGTGGAGCAACAGCGCCACCTACAGCATCCTTTCAGAATCTACTACCAGTGGGCATTTTTTTTTCCTTTCTTTTCTTTTCTTTCTTTCTTTTCTCTTCCTACTTTTTTTTTTGTTTGTTTTTAAAGTCTTAAAGAGCCCAGCTGACATACGTGGCACCTACCAGTGACCACTTCTATCGCCAAGAAAAGACAGAGGAATATGGTACAGACCAAGCTCACCCACACCCACACAACACCAGAGAGGGAGACGGAAGGGATGGAAATGCACAACCTTCCTGAAAAAGAATTCAGAATAAAAGTCATAACCATGATGATACATCTACAGAGAAATATGCAAGAGCTGAGGGAGGAAGTGAGGTAAATCAGGAAAGACAATGCAGAAATGAGACAACCCATCGACGGGCTTAGCAGCAGACTGGACGAGATGCAACAGGCTGTTAATGGAATAGAAATCAGAGAACAGGAATACAGAGAAGCTGAGGCAGAGAGAGATAAAAGGATCTCTAAGAATGAAAGAATATTAAGAGAACTGTGTGACCAATCCAAACGGAACAATATTCGCATTATAGGAGTACCAGAGGAAGAAGAGAGAGAAAAAGGGATAGAAAGTGTCTTTGAAGAAATAATTGCTGAAAACTTCCCCATGCTGGGGAAGAAAATAGTCTTGTAGTCCATGGAAGCCCACAGATCTTCCAACACAAGGGACTCAAGGAAGACAACACCAAGACACATAATTAAAATGGCAAAGATCAAAGATTAGTACAGAGTATTAAAGGCAGCTAGAGAGAGAAAAAAGATCACCTACAAAGGAAAACCCATCAGACTATCATCAGACTTCTCAACAGAAACCTTACAGGCCAGAAGAGAATGGCATGATATATTTAATGTAATGAAACAGAAGGGCCTTGAACCAAGAATATTGTATACAGCACGATTATCATTTAAATCTGAGGGACGGATTAAACAATTTCCAGACAAACAAATGTTGAGAGAGTTTGCCTCTCATAAACCACCACTACAGGATATCTTAAACGGACTGCTCTAGAGGGAAGCACCCCTAAGGCGAAAAGATGTCACCAGAGAAAATAAAATCATAGCAAAGAAAGCGGACCATCCAAATACTAACTAAAGGCAAAGAATAAAACACCTAGTATACAAAGAATGGAGGAGGAAGAATAAGAAGGGAGAGAAATAAAGAAACATCAGACTGTGTTCACAATAACTTAACAAGAAAGTTAAGTTACAATGTTAGATAGTAAAGAAGCAACCCTTGAACCTTTGGTAACCACAAATCTAAAGTCAGCAATGGCAATAAGTACATATCTATCGATAATCACCCTGAATGTAAATGGACTGAATGCACCAATCAAAAGACACACAGTAACAGAATGGATAAAAAAGCAAGACCCATCTATATTCTGCCTACAAGAGACTCACCTCAAACCCAAAGATATACACAGACTAAAAGTGAAGGGATGGAAAAAGATATTTCACACAAACAACAAGGAGAAAAAAGCAGGTGTTGCAGTACTTACATCAGACAAAATAGACTTCAAAATGAAGAACGTAGCAAGAGATAAATAAGGACATTACATAATGATAAAGGGGTCAATCCAACAAGAGGATATAACCATTATAAATATATTTGCACTCAATACGGGAGCACCGGCATATGTGAAACAAATACTAACAGAATTAAAGGAGGAAATAGACAGCAATGCATTCATTTTAGGTGACTTCAACACACCACTCACTCCAAAGGACAGATCAACCAGACAGAAAATAAGTAAAGACACAAAGGCACTGAACAACACACTAGAACAGATGGACCTAACAGACATCTACAGAACTCTACACCCAAAGCAACAGGATACATATTCTTCTCAAGTGCACATGGAACATTTTCCAGAAGAGACCACATACTAGGCCACAAAAAGAACCTCAGTAAATTCAAAAATATTGAAATCCTACCAACCAACTTCTCAGATCACAAAGGTATAAAACTAGAAATAAATTTTAGAAAGAAAACAAAAAGGCTCACAAATACATGGAGACTTAACAACATTCTCCTAATTAATCAATGGGTTAACGACCAAATCAAAACAGAGATCAAAGAATATATGGAGACTAATGACAACAACAACACAAAGCCACAACTTCTGTGGGATGCAGCAAAGGCAGTTCTAAGAGGAAAGTATATTGCAATCCAGGCCTATTTAAAGAAGGAAGAACATTCCCAAATGAGTAGTCCAAAGACACAATTACTGAAATTGGAAAAAGAAGAACAAATGAGGCCCAAAGCCACCAGAAGGAGGGACATAATAAAGATCAGAGAAGAAATAAATAAAATGGAGAAGAATAAAACAATAGAAAAAATTAATGAAACCAAGAGCTGGTTCTTTGAAAAAATAAACAAAATAGATAAACTCCTAGCCAGACTCATCAAGAGAAAAAGAGAATCTACACACATAAACAGAATCAGAAATGAGAAAGGAAAAACAACAACGGACCCTACAGAAATACAAGGAATTATAAGAGAATATTATGAGAATCTATATGCTAACAAGCTGGAAAACCTAGAAGAAATGGACAACTTCTTAGAAAAATACAAACTTCCAAGACTGACCAAACAAGAAACAGAAAAACTAAACAGACCAATCACCAGCAACGAAATTGAAGCAGTAATAAAAAAAATACCCAAGAACAAAACCCCCAGGCCAGAGGGATTCACCACTGAATTCTATGAGACATATAGAGAAGAAATAACACCCATTCTCCTTAAAGTTTTCCAAAAAAACAGAAGAGGAGGGAATACCTCCCAACTCATTCTATGAAGCCATCATCGCTCTAATACCAAAACCGGGCAAAGACCTCACCAAAAAAGAAAATTACAGACCAATATCCCTGATAAATGTAGATGCAAAAATATTCAACAAAATATTAGCAAACCAAATTCAAAAATACATCAAGAAGATCATACACCATGATCAAGTGGGATTCATCCCAGGGATGCAAGGATGGTACAACATTCGAAAATCCATCAACATCATCCACCACATCAACAAAAAGAAGAACAAAAATCACATGATCATCTCCATAGATGCTGAAAAAGCATTTGACAAAATTCAGCATCCATTCATGATTAAAACTCTCAACAAAATGGGTAAAAAGGACAAGTACCTCAACATTATAAAGGCTGTATATGACAAACCCAGAGCTAACATCATACTTGACAGCAAGAAGCTGAAAGCTTTTCATCTAAGATCAGGAACAAGACAGGGATGCCCACTCTCTCCACTGTTATTCAACATAATACTGGAGGTCCCAGCCACGGCAATCAGACAAAACAAAGAAATACAAGGCATCCAGATTGGTAAAGAAGAAGTCAAATTGTCACCATTTGCAGATGACATGATATTGTACATAAAAAACCCTAAAGACTCCACTCCAAAACTACTAGAAGTAATATCTGAATTCAGCAAAGTTGCAGGATACAAAATGAACACACAGAAATCTGTTGCTTCTCTATACATTAACGATGAACTAACAGAAAGAGAAATCAGAAAAACAATTCCATTCACAATTGCATCAAAAAGAATAAAATACCTAGGAATAACCTAACCAAGGAAGTGAAAGACCTGTACTCTGAAAACTACAAGACACTCCTAAGAGAAACTAAAGAAGACACTAACAAATGAAAATTCATCCATGCGCTTGGCTAGGTAGAATAAATATTGTCAAAATAGCTATACTACCTAAAGCAATCTACAGATTCAACGCAATCCCTATCAAACTACCAACAGCTTTCTTCAATGAACTGGAACAAATAATTCTAAAATTCATATGGAACCACAAAAGACCCCAAATAGTCAAAGCAATCCTGAGAAGGAGGAATCAAACAGGGGGAATTATGCTCCCTGACTTCAAGCTCTACTACAAAGCCACAGTAATCAAGACAATATGGTATTGGCACAAAAACAGATCCACAGACCAGTGGAACAGAATAGAAAATCCAAACATTAACCCAAACATATACAGCCAATTAATATTTGATAAAAGAGCCTTGGATATACAATGGGGAGATGACAGCCTCTTCAGCAGCTGGTATTGGCAAAACTGGACAGCTACATGTAAGAGAATGAAACTGGACTACTGTCTAGCCCCATACACAAAGGTAAACTCAAGGTGGATCAAAGACCTGAATGTAAGTCATGAAACCATAAAACTCTTAGAAAAAAACATAGAATCTCTTGGACAACAACATGAGCGATTTCTTCATGAACATATCTCCCCGGGCAAGGGAAACAAAAGCAAAAACGAACAAGTGGGACTATATCAAGCTGTACAGCAAAAGACACCATCAGTAGAACAAAAAGACATCCTACAGTATGGGAGAATATATTCATAAATGACATATCCGATAAGGGGTTGACATGCAAAATATATAAAGAACTCACGCACCTTAACAAACAAAAAGCAAATAATCCAATTAAGAAATGGGCAGAGGACATGAACAGACACTTCTCTAAAGAAGAAATTCAGATGGCCAACAGGCACATGAGAAGATGCTCCACATCGCTGGTCATCAGAGAAATGCAGATTAAAACCACAATGAGATATCACCTCACACCAGTGAGGATGGCCAACATCCAAAACACAAACAACAACAAATGTTGGCGAGGATGTGAGAAAAGGGAACCCTCCTACACTGCTGGTGGGAATGCAAATTAGTTCAACCATTGTGGAAAGCAGTATGGAGGTTCCTCAAAAAACTCAAAATAAAAATACCATTCAACCCAGGAATCCCACTCCTAGGAATTTACCCTAAGAATGCAGCATCCCAGTTTGAAAAAGACATGTGCACCCCTATGTTTATCGCAGTACTATTTACAATAGCCAAGAAATGGAAGCAACCTAAGTGTCCATCAGTAGATGAATGGATAAAGAAGATGTGGTACTTATACACAATGGAATATTATAAGCCAAGCCGAAAAAGACAAGTACCAAATGATTTTACTCATCTGTGGAGTATAAGAACAGAGAAAAAACTGAAGGAACAAAACAGCAGCAGACTCACAGAACCCAAGAACGGACTAATAGTTACCAAAGGGAAAGGGACTGGGGAGGATGGGTGGGAAGGGAGGGATAAGAGGGAAAAGGGGGCATTACGATTAGCAGATGTAATGTTGGGGGGGCACAGGGAGGGCTGTACAACCCAGAGAAGGCAAGTAGTGACTCTATAGCATCTCACTACGCTGATGGACAGTGATTTTAATGGGGTTGGTGGGGGGACCTGATGAAGGGGGTAGTTTAATCACCATAATATTGCACATGTAAGTGTAGATTAATGATACCAAAATAAACTATATA
>JAQQAC010015530.1:682660-756268 GCA_029783875.1 Phataginus tricuspis | reverse complement strand
CCATGAGAACTGGCCCCCACTTCGCCTCCCTTTCTGGAGACAAGACCCGTTACCCCTCCTGCTCTGTGCCGACCCATCTCTCTTTCATCTTGAATTATTTTTCCTTCTTGTTTCCTCCATTCTTTGTATCACCTTTACTTGCACACTGGCGACTTGGATTTAAAATCCAACAGGCTTCATCCTCATCACATCGCCTTATGTCAGACGCAGTCCTGGAGCTTCTCCACACTCTTCAGCAATGTTCTCCCAAGAGCAGTCCTTCCTGCCAGCGTCTGTTTTCCTGGTTCAGGCTTCCCATATGCTTTCAGGGTCCGTGAACATTGGTTTCTAGATTCATGAGACATTAGTATGTTTTTGTATATTTAGACATCATGGAATCATGTTCTTCAGACAATGTAGTCCTTATCTGAGCCAAGAAAAAGTTCTGTGTTTTGGGAGCAGATTCCAAAAATAAATAATTATCCTCAAGCAGAAATAGTAGTGGGAACAGCAAGGATATTTTGCAGATTGTTAGTTACATTTAGGTTTTCTTTTATTCCACATTTATTCATTAAACACTACTCTGTGTCTGGCACAGGACTAGGTATTAGGACATGAAGATGATGTGGCCCAAGGTCGCAATGAAACCCCAAGTTCATCTAGGTAATAGACCTACAAATAACTAATATTTCATTTTCCCTTAAAGCTTTTATTCATTTACAAAATTCAAATTTTAAAAGATTTGATTTTAATGTTTTCTTAAATATCTTTCGGACACTGTAAGTCTGAGACTTCAAAAATACTAAAATTGACACTACTCCTTTCATATACAGATGTTATATAGATATTGCTTGGATTATTTGATATTTCAAATAATATAAGATGCTTATAATTATTATCATTCATAATGTACTCTTTTGACTGCCGCTAAGTGGTAGGAAATGTGTTACATTTTGATGGAAAAGTTCAATCTATTTTTACTGATTTTTTTACACTGCTTATTAAAAACATGCCTATGCTTATAGGTATAAATCATGGAAAATAATAACCTAATAGTTGGGTGAATATGAACCTGCAACTGTTATTCATAAAATACTGTATGTTTGTGCCTGTGTCCATAAGAGAGATGAGAAAACACATATTTCAAATATCTGAACTAAAATTACATTTAACAAACAAGTAAAACCATGGAGTATAAATCTTAGGTTTAATCTGCATTATAATTCTCTTCAGAAAATAAATTGATACTTATCAGATAGCTTGAAGAGGCACAGCTTTTGATATCTTGTCATAAGTATGTTAGAAGGTTAAAATGTTTTAATAAATAGCCTTTAATAGTTTGTCTTAAAGTTGATGTACTGGCATGGAAAAAGTGCCGAGTCTTCTGCAAGTTTTCTATTACGACATTCCTGACACACGCTGGCACTGGTGCACCTGAGACCCTGTGGGCTTCACGGGTCTGAGGGAGGCTCTTTCCACCCACCTCCGCTTGGAGCTTCCTCTTTGGGCTCACTTTGTGATACTTTTTTCAATTTCATACTTCATTTGGTCTCCTTACTCTACTTGACTTAACATTCTTGTAGAATTTTTGCAGCATTAATTTTATCAGCCATTTATAACACACCCTGGTATTCATCGCTTGAAAGATACTATTGAAGAGGAGCTTAAATTGGGATAGATTGGTTCTACCACACATGCCATTACACACATTGTAGATATGTGTGTATACAGCTAAAGGAGAAATGCAGATACGCCTTTCTCTCCCTGACATACTGTTTAAATAACACTATTAACTTATTAATCAACACAGGGGCTACATGGAACATATGGCTTTGGTTTTCTGAAATCTGACTGATACTGAAAATCAAGTGGCAGCTCTTTCAAGTTGCTACTCACTGATTAAAAACAGATGCAAATCCATCTAGAATAAAATAAAATCTTCCTGAATAATCATTTCAGCACAATTATTTATAGAGAATCAGGCTGTGTCTCTAACACTTAAGTAATCATACTACAGCATGTTTAAGCTGGTTATTTAAATTAGGATTGCCACAGAGTCTATATGATTATCCAAATATTGTACATAAATTCTAAAGTACTCTGAATATATCACAAGTAATTTTTCCTTCTCAAATGGGTACTCAGTTTCCAGTAGCTTCTGGGGGTGGAAAATGAAGGGGAAGCATGAGAATTCCATCTCAGTGTGCCTTCACAAATAGTTCCACTTTTTACACAGATATCAGAGCCCAGCAATTGGAGTCCTGGAAAGGGGAAAGCCTTTTTGGAAGGAAAAAAAATCCAGGACAGGGAGAAAAACTGAGCACAAAGAGCAAAGGAAGACCCAGAGGAGGTAGGTAAAATGCAAAGTCAGAGCAGAAGAATCTAAACACAGGAAGAAAAGATTAAATTAGAGGACATCTATTGTCTTAGCTTGAGTCACTCCACAGCGCTGAGCTGAGACAGAAGCTGGCATTCACGTAGTTCATGGGGAAACTCATTCCAAGAAGCACAGGTAAGAGTGCAGACCAGTGAGACGCTGGAATGAAGGAACGCCTGTCCCAGGGACTGGAGGGGACTGTTCCTACTGCGGGCACCTGGGCTTGGTCCCGTTGGGGACCTTCTGAAGAACTACAGCATAAGACTCATGATTGTCTCCTCAAGGGAAAAAGGAAGTGATTGCCCCCGTCTCCTGCATCCATGGCTCAAGACCTCCCATGAAACTTCCAAGTGTGCGTCAGCATCAGCAAGGCTGCCGTGACACCCAGGGAGTGGCCAAGAGAGCTTCGCACCAGAAAGGGAGAGAGATGGGTCCAGCAGAGAGTACTGCAGAGCAGCCACGTAACACTTGCACCGACAAGGGACCCCGGCAGCCCCTGGCATCAAAAGAGGGCAGAGCAGATCCGAGGCAGAGTGTGCAAAAGGTCTAGCACCCTCCCCTGCACTGCTGAGACCCACTTGGTCCCCACATTAACTCCCATCTGTCACAAGACCTTCAAGGTCACTTGCAGTATTTACAAAGTACTAAACACTCAATGATAGTAGAACAAACTATAGTCCCAGCTGCTGCCGCTGAGCCCAGTGCCATAATTTTTTTTTAACATACACTTCTCCAACAGATTTATTTTTCTTGAAAGGAATGGATTTTGAGGAGAAAAAACATGGGGTAGAGAGGTATGGAATAGAAAATAAATACAAATGTAAGCTGTTTTGCTAAATGTTTTATAACCACACAAATTAGTACAGAGAATACCCTGTACAAAACAACACAATACAGGTCAGAAATCAAGGGGTTCCCTTAGGCAAGGCTGAAGATTTCAGTCTCTGGTATTTGGATCTAGGCTTCAGTCCTTGTTTTTGGATGGATCAGTGGGTGTGTGGCACAGTCCATGCTTTTAAACAGATTTGAACAGAAGAATGGCCACTTGGCCCAGGTAGAAGTGGATGAAGTGTTTGGTTTCATGGGTCACGTAACTCCCGAAGCTCCTCCCCGCGATGCAGTGCCAGGTGGGGTTGTACTTCTTGTCAAACTCCTTCTTAATATGGGCCGCAACGTCCTTCTCTATGTTGTATTTTTCCAACGCCTGAGTAGTACACTCCACCGAGTCCTGTTGCATCTCCCCCAACATATCGGCATTTTCAATCCGGCCTTTGGGTCGCACACGGCTACCTCAGGGAGGAGCTGGCCGATGGCAACGGGTTCCTGGGCGGGGGGCTCGCGAGGCCCAAACCCGGCAAGAGCAGCCATGCTGCCGAAGCCATGGCGCATCTCTTTTTTTTTCATTGTTACTACAGAGTTCATTTAAACCAAACTATGATAATACAGAGAAGAGACTGATATTTACATCTTCCTCCTCCCTCACCCATCTGGAATTTTCCTTGGGAATGGATTGCTTGATGGATGGAAACACTCAGACCTTCACTCCCAAGGGTTACAACTGTTAACTGCTTTACCCCGTGTTTGGCCACGGATGCTGACGCTGACCATCTACTTTTAGTACCATGGACAGAAGCAATAAGGGTACTCAGGGAAGACTTTCGGGAAGATGGCAGCGTGAGCAGGGTGGCGGAAACCTCCTCCCAAAACCATATGTATTCAGGAAAATACAACAATACAACTATTCCTAAAAGAGAGACCAGAATATACAGGAAAGCGCACAGCCTGCATCTCCACCTGAGAGGACTCGGCACCCCGCGAGACAGGTAAGATACGGAGCCGCGACCCAGCGGGACCCAAGCGCTCACGCACCCCAGCGCACCGGCGGGAGGAGAGGATTCAGAGCCAGGAGGGCCTGGAAGTACAGGCCCGCGAAATAACCAGCCCCAGTGATCTGCGCGGGGAGCGCTGACACACATCGCGCGGTGCATCAGAGATTGGAGAGACAGAGGGTGCAGGATCTGAGCCGGGGAATGCACCTGGGTCCTCGCAGCCGGCTCCCCCGAACAAAAGAAAAGGGCGCACTTTTTTTAGCGGTCTTAAAGAGACAGGGGCCCAACGGAGGAGCAGGATCATCCCAGCACACTCAGCCCAGCAGGCTGGGAGTCCTGGGGAACTTCGGACCCCTTGGGTGGTGACTGGGAAAAAGTAGCCTCACTGAGACTTCCCACAGAGATCACAGGCCTACCACTTGTTGCCGCCCTGGCCAGAGCTACAAATGGTCCTGCAGAGAGGAGCAGCCATGGCTGCAGAATAGTGGAGCAACAGTGCCACCTACAGCATCCCCACAGACTCTACTATTGGCAGGCATTTTTTTTTCTCTTTCCTTTTCTTTTCTTTCTTTCTTTTTTTTCTCTTTTCTTTCTTTTCTTTTTAAAAGTCTTAAAGACCCAGCTGACATACGTGGCACCTACCAGCAACCACTTCTATCGCCATGAAAAGACAGAAGAATATGGTACAAACAAAACTTACCCAGACCCAGACAACAACAGAGAGGGAGAATGAAGGGATGGAAATGCACAACCTTCCTGAAAAAGAATTCAGAACAAAAGTCATAATAATACTGATGGATCTACAGAGAAATATGCAAGAGCTTAGGGAGGAAGTGAGGGAAGTGAGGAAAGACAATGCAGAAATGAGACAAGCGATCAACGGGCTTAACAGCAGACTGGACGAGATGCAAGAGACTTAATGGAATAGAAATCAGAGAACAGGAATACAGAGAAGCTGAGGCAGAGAGAGATAAAAGGATCTCTAGGAATGAAAGAATATTAAGAGAACTGTGTGACCAATCCAAACGGAACAATATTCGCATTATAGGAGTACCAGAGGAAGAAGAGAGAGAAAAAGGGATAGAAAGTGTCTTTGAAGAAATAACTGCTGAAAACTTTCCCATCCTGGGGGAGGAAATAGTCTCGCAGTCCACGGAAGCCCACAGATCTCCCAAGACAAGGGACCCAAGGAAGACAACACCAAGACACATAATAATTAAAATGACAAAGATCAAAGATAAAGACAGAGTATTAAAGGCAGCGAGAGAAAGAAAAAAGATCACCTACAAAGGAAAACCCATCAGACTCCTCAACAGAAACCTTACAGGCCAGAAGAGAATGGCATGATACATTTAACATAATGAAACAGAAGGGCCTCGAATCAAGAATATTGTATCCAGCACGATTATCATTTATATATGACGGAGGGATTAAACAATTTCCAGACAAAGGAAGTTGAAAGAGTTTGCCTATCATAAACCACCACTACAGGATATCTTAAACGGACTACTTTAGAGGGAAGCACCCCTAAGCCTAAAAGATGTCACCAGAGAAAATAAAATCATAGCAAAGAAAGCAGACCATCCAAATACTAACTAAAGGCAAAGAATAAAACACCCAATATATAAAAAATGAAGGAAGAAGAATAGGAAGGGAGAAATAAGGAAACATCAGACGGCGTTCACAATAATTTAACAAGAAAGTTAAGTAAGATTCTTAGATAGGAAAGAAGCAACCCTTGAACCTTTGGTAACCATGAATCTAAAGCCAGCAATGGCAATAAGTACATATCTATCGATAATCACCCTAAATGTAAATGGAATGAATGCACCAATCAAAAGACACAGAGTAACAGAGTGGATAAAAAAGCAAGACCCATCTATATGCTGCTTACAAGAGACTCACCTCAAACCCAAAGATATACACAGACTAAAAGTGAAGGGATGGAAAAAGATATTTCATGCAAACAACAAGGAGAAAAAAGCAGGTGTTGCAGTACTTGTATCAGACAAAATAGACTTCAAAACAATGAAAGTAGCAAGAGATAAATAAGGACATTACATAATGATAAAGGGGGCAGTCCAACAAGAGGATATAACCATTATAAATATATATGCACCCAATATGGGAGCGCCGGCATATGTGAAACAAATACTAACAGAATTAAAGGAGGAAATAGAAAGCAATGCATTCATTTTAGGAGACTTCAACACAAGACTCACTCCAAAGGACAGATCAACCAGGCAGAAACTAAGTAAAGACACAGAGGCACTGAACAACACACTAGAACAGATGGACCTAACAGACATCTACAGAACTCTGCACCCAAAAGCAACAGGATACACATTCTTCTCAAGTGCACATGGAACATTTTCCATACACACCACATACTAGGCCACAAAAAGAAACTAAGTAAAGTCAAAAATATTGAAATTCTACCAACCAACTTCTCAGATCACAAAGGTATAAAACTTGAAATAAATTTTAGAAAGAAAACAAGAAAGCTCACAAATACATGGAGACTTAACAACATTCTCCTAATTAATCAATGGGTTAACGACCAAATCAAAACAGAAATCAAAGAATATATGGAGACTAATGACAATAACAACACAAAGCCACAACTTCTGTGGGATGCAGCAAAGGCAGTTCTAAGAGGAAAGTATATTGCAATCCAGGTCTATTTAAAAAAGGAAGAACATTCCCAAATGAATAGTCTAAAGACACAATTACTGCATTGTAAAAAGAAGAACAAATGAGGCCCAAAGCCACCAGAAGGAGGGACATAATAAAGATCAGAGAAGAAATAAATAAAATGGAGAAGAATAAAACAATGGGAAAAAATCAATGAAACCAAGAGCTGGTTCTTTGAAAAAATAAAAATAGAATACCCCTAGCCAGACTCATTAAGAGAAAAAGAGAATCTACACACATAAACAGAATCAGAAATGAGAAAGGAAAAATAACGACGGACCCCACAGAAATACGAAGAATTATAAGAGAATATTATGAGCATCTATATGCTAACAAGCTGGAAAACCTAGAAGAAATGGACAACCTCTTAGAAAAATACAACCTTCCAAGACTGACCAAACAAGAAACAGAAAAACTAAACAGACCAATCACCAGTAACAAACTTGAATCGGTAATCAAAAAACTACCCAAGAACAAAACCCCCGGACCAGATGGATTCACCTCTGAATTCTACCAGACATATAGAGAAGAAATAACACCCATTCTCCTTAAAGTTTTCCAAAAAATAGAAGAGGAGGGAATACTTCCAAACTCTTTCTATGAAGCCAGCAGCACCCTAATACCAAAACCGGGCAAAGACCTCACCAAAAAAGAAAATTACAGACCAATATCCCTAATGAACGTAGATGCAAAAATACTCAACAAAATATTAGCAAACCGAATTCAAAAATACATCAAGAGGATCATACACCATAATCAAGTGGGATTCACCCCAGGGATGCAAGGATGGTACAACATTCAAAAATCCATCAACATCATCCACCTCATGAACAAAAAGAAGAACAAAAACCACATGATCATCTCCATAGATGCTGAAAAAGCATTTGACAAAATTCAGCATCCATTCATGATTAAAACTCTCAACAAAATGGGTATAGACCGCAAGTACCTCAACATCATAAAGGCCATATATGACAAAACCAGAGCTAACATCATACTTGACAGCGAGAAGCTGAAAGCTTTTCATCTAAGATCAGGAACAAGACAGGGATGCCCTCTGTTATTATGCCTCTCCACTGTTATTCAACATAGTACTGGAGGTCCTAGCCACAGCAATCAGACAAAACAAAGAAATACAAGGCATCCAGATTGGTAAAGAAGAAGCAAATCGTCACTATTTGCAGATGACATGATATTGTACATAAAAAACCCTAAAAACTCCACTCCAGAAGTCCTAGAACTAATATCTGAATTCAGCAAAGTTGCAGGATACAAAATGAACACACAGAAATCTGTTGCTTTCCTATACACGAATGATGAACTAACAGAAAGAGAAATCAGAAAAACAATTCCATTCACGATTGCATCAAAAAGAATAAAATACCTAGGAATAAACCTAATGAAGGAAGTGAAAGACCTATACTCTGAAAACTGCAAGACACTCCTAAGAGAAATTAAAGAGGACAGTAACAAATGAAAATTCATCCCATGCTCTGGGCTAGGAAGAATAAATACTGTCAAAATGGCTATACTACCTAAAGCAATCTACAGATTCAACGCAATCCCTATCAAAATACCAACAGCTTTCTTCAGTGAACTGGAACAAATAATTCTAAAATTCATATGGAACCACAAAAGACCCCAAATAGCCAAAGCAATCCGGAGAAGGAGGAATAAAACAAGGGGAATTATGCTCCCTGACTTCAAGCTCTACTACAAAGCTACAGTAATCAAGACAATATGGTATTGGCACAAAAACAGACCCACAGACCAGTGGAACAGAATAGAAAATCCAAACATTAACCCAAACATATACAGTCAATTAATATTTGATAAAGGAGCCTTGGATATACAATGGGAGATGACGGCCTCTTCAGCAGCTGGTATTGGCAAAACTGGACAGCTACATGTAAGAGAATGAAACTGGACTACTGTCTAACCCCACACACAAAGGTAAACTCAAGGTGGATCAAAGACCTGAATATAAGTCATGAAACCATAAAACTCTTAGAAAAAAACATTGGCAAAAATCTCTTGGACATAAAATTGAGCGACTTCTTCATGAACATATCTCCCCGGGCAAGGGAAACAAAAGCAAAAACGAACAAGTGGGACTATATCAAGCTGAAAAGCTTCTGTACAGCAAAGGACACCATCAGTAGAACAAAAAGATATCCTACAGTATGGGAGAATATATTCATAAATGACATATCCGATAAGGGGTTGACATCCAAAATATATAAAGAACTCACGCAACTCAACAAACAAAAAGCAAATAATCCAATTAAGAAATGGGCAGAGGACATGAATAGACACTTCTTCAAAGAAGAAATTCAGATGGCCAACAGGCACATGAAAAAATGCTCCACATCGCTAATCATCAGAGAAATGCAAATTAAAACCACAATGAGGTATCACCTCACACCAGTGAGGATGGCCAACATCCGAAACACAAACAACAACAAATGTTGGCGAGGATGTGGAGAAAAGGGAACCCTCCTACACTGCTGGTGGGAATGTAAGTTAGTTCAACCATTGTGGAAAGCAGTATGGAGGTTCCTCAAAAAACTCAAAATAGAAATACCATTTGACCCAGGAATCCCACTCCTTGGATTTACCCTAAGAATGCAGCAGCCCAGTTTGAAAAAAACAGATGCACCCCTATGTTTATTGCAGCACTATTTACAATAGCCAAGAAATGGAAGCAAGCTAAGTGTCCATCAGTAGATGAATGGATAAAGAAGATGTGGTACATATACACAATGGAATATTATTCAGCCATAAGAAGAAAACAAATCCTACCATTTGCAACAACATGGATGGAGCTAGAGGGTATTATGCTCAGTGAAATAAGCCAAGCCGAAAGAGACAAGTATCAAATGATTTCATTCATATGTGGAGTATAAGAACATAGAAAAAAAACTGAAGGAACAAGGGTATTCAGGGAGCCTCTGATTTCAGAGGGGGTCCCCATAGCACTGGCTGGCAGCCCCATGAGTCCTCCAAGGTCATCAGCTTAGTCACCCTGCCAGCACTGCAAGCCATGTGTTTGCCTGAAGACCCCCCAGAGTGAGGGCCCAGACACAACCAAAAACACTCACAGTTTTAGGTCCAGTGCAGTCTCTTTTGTGTCCCCTGGCAGAAGTATCTCCCTCTCCTGAAGAAACAAGTTTTCTTTCTGAAAAGGGCTTAAATCTGCTAGGACAGAAAACACAGATGTCACAGGCAGGGAGCTGGGAAGGTGGAGAGAGAGGCCAATCCGCCCCCCATTTCTTGGCTCTAAGCCATTAGGAACAATGCCTTAAAGTCAGCATATATCACATCCTGGAGGCTAGTGCCCCAGCCCTGCAGGGCATTGTCCCCAAACTAGCGCCTCTGTGGGGTCTTTGATAAGTCATTCCAACATCCCACAAGGCTGTCCACTTCCAGATCACTCCATGCATGTCAGGACCAGAGAGTCTTATGGTCGTGCTTTCACGGGCACCCTCATTAATGTGAAGCATGCCTCCTGTCTGAAGTTGCATCCCATGATGTTGAATCAGGCATTTGGTGAACTCTTACATGATGGTGCTTGTAAATGCAAACCCATATTTTCAACTTGAAATGAACAATTGTTGCTCCGTGAGAGCTGAAGAAGTCTTTTGATCAGCTTGCTGCCAAAGATTGGTGCTATACCAAAGGCTCTGTCAGTCTGCCTTTGGCAGCTTGGACAATCAGCAGTGGCTGAAACTAGATCACTTCTAGCGGGAGGCTGAAGCTTTGGAACCCATGCAGGGTGCCCATGCCACGGCGGCTGCTCCGTTTGTGTGCTATTGACAAAGCACTGGGAGGTTCAGGACAGACAGACTGACAGTCAGTGGGCAAGGCCTCCTGTCCACCTGGCTGGTGAGTGCTGTCTCTACCCTGGATGCCTTCCAGTGGGATGAAGCCTGAGGTGCAGAGACCCTCATGCTTTATGTCCACTCCCAGGCATCCCCCTGAGGGCTAGCCTTGGTGGTGGCCATTTTCAGCTAGCTCCTACATGCACAGTCAACCCATTTCCAAAGCATGAGGTTTTCTTCTTCTGTCAGCTGATGATAGAGAACCTGAGCCCCTCACGAGACCACAGATGCACGCTGAGAGAGGGGGGTGGAGGTGGGGTAACAGAAGTAATACAGGACTCTGCCCCTCCTGCTCCTGTGACTTTCATGTGTCAGGCCGCACGGAGCCCAAACCCAAACGTGCTGCCCCCCGTCCAGCTGGATGGCCGCCGCACCTGTGACCGGGGTGGGCATATGGGGTTTGACTCGGTGAGCTCACGACGGGAGGCCATGCCCGTGCCATCACCTGGCACCCCACGGTCAGGCGCTCACCCCGGACAAGAGCCCAGGAGCCAGAGCGGCGAGCAGGTCTCTGCCCACAAGCCACAGCCTGTGTCGCCAGGGTCCCGGGCCTCTGCGCCACCATCACCCTCTTCTGACTAGACAGCAGCTCACACAGCATGGGATCTGTTGGCCAGGTGGACCAGCTGCAAGGTCCTCTTGCTCCAAGCCTCTCCCAAAGCGCCCGGCTCCCAGACCCCCAGAGCTGATTGTAGGCAATCCTAAGCACAGCAGCCTCGGAGTCCACAGAAAACCTCACCAAGTCCGTGTGCCTCTTCTGGTAGGAGTACATGGGCCATGGTGCGTCCTTCACCTCACAGATGGGCGATGTGCGCCAGGCCATTCCCCCCCTGCACAGCGGCTGGGTCTCCACGGTCCTTCTCCCAGTTTCTGGCCCATACACGTTTTGCTAGGGAACACCCACTACCTGCCACTTCCTGGTCACCAAGGCCACTCAGCAGGCTGTCACTGACACGCCCATGTGACACTGTTCAGAGCATCACGTTCATCAGGTCCTCACCGTGGCGGAGGACAAGGGACTTGGTGGAGTGCTGGGCTAGAGAGCTGGTGGTCCCCATGCAACGGACCCGGTCTGGGCCCTGACTAATGGGGTTGGGGCCAGGCCAGGTCAGTGGTCATATAGTAACAGCAGGGAGCGCTGTCCCAGCTCACAGCTGCAGTCGAATGCTATTCGACTACGTTTATGGCAATCTGTCCTCACGCCCCAGACCCACAGAGGTTTCATGGAGCTCTTACAATCGAGTTGCACCGTTAATGGTGGCTCTAGTCTCTGCAGTCCCTCCTCGGGTGAGGTAGGGATAGCGAGGGGAGGGTGGCTCAGGCGCTTCCGCTCTGCCTTCCCTACAACAATGGCTATTGCTCCATAGGCCAGGGAACCAATATGGGGGGGTCTGCCAGTGGCTAAGCATATCCATGTATCCGCACCAACTGTGCACTAAAGAAAGAAGTAAGTAACCACACAGTGGGTCTCTGGACCCCACAAGACCAACCCCAGAGAAACCCGGGCCGGGACTACGCTGCTCCTGGTCTGTAGCCACTCTAGCCGTGGAAGCATGTTGGGCTCTTGGGTTTCTGAATGTCAGGTCAGATACACTATATAAAACACTAAAATCTTCTAAGTACTCCCTCTTCCCCAAGTAAATGTCTCTGGGGGAAGACTGGGGGTTCTTCCTCAAGGGGACCTTGCTTCCCCTTTGCTCAGTCCAGAAAGTTCCCAACCCATCTTCTGGGAAGGCAGTCTCTGAGCTGCCGCAGGGCCCTCCTGACCCCACTTCCCTGCTCGCTCCCCGGCTCACAGCAAGGGCTTCGGTGGGATTCTAACGCCCTGCTCACCGGCCCCTCGTCCCCAGGCCCATGCTGTCCCTGTCCAGCTCTGGCCTGGTCGGCCAGGACATTTCCTGGGCTGCCCCCTGAGCGGCCCCTGATTGCCCCTGGCGGCATCCTTCCCAGGGGACAAGGTGTGGCCGGGAGGGCCCTGCAGGGCCAAGGTATTCAGCTTCTCTCCTTTCTCAATATGCTGATTTTTACCAAAGTATATAGAATAATTGCTACATGACTCAAAGCTTCTTTAATATGTTCCATTGCAAAGGCAAAGTGAATGTGGGAGGAGTTTGGACTCTAATTAGCGGGGCCTCCGAGTTACTGACTAGGCAGCTTCTAACACGGGAAACTGGTCAGGCCACGGCAGCCTCGGCCACAGCCTGGCCCGTGGAACAATCTCTCTAGGGGCTGTTCACAGAGACTGCCTCCTGAGAACCAAAGGCTGTGTTAGAAAGTAGAGGTCCAAAGCTGATGATGTCCAAGTCTAAGTTTATATTTAGCATTTTTGGTTTTTAATCTGGTGTAAATGAAGGAGGAAAGGCACCACTTTCTCCTTAGCACAATATCACATTCGTCAGATGAAGAGAAACTCTCGATCTGAATAAACAAATATACAGCCTTCTAAGTCTGAAATTTCACTATTACCAAACCAGTAACTGCAGTACAGTATTTTAGTTTGGACGAGAGAAAAAGGACTACAGGCTTTTCCAGAAATAAATACGAAAGCTGAGCTCTGGCAGAAGCCCGCCTGAATGGAAATCATACAGAGAGAAGGACAACAGAGCCCGCAGCCCTGTGTGCCTGACCATCACCCCAGGGTCCCGACGCCTTCAGGGGCCTCCTCGTCCACCTGAAACCATGCCGGACTGCATTCCTCACGCCCTCCAGCCTGTCTGAAGACGTGTGTGGGGCAAACTGCTTGTCGTGGTCTCTCCTCCCTCCCTTGGGTCTCACAGTTAAAACCCAGGCTGTAATAAGGCATCTGTTGTAAACACGTTCAGACAAAGGAAGCAATTTCTGTGGCCAGTAGGGGGCAAGAGGAGGTGCAGAAGACCGTGTAACAGAAAGCCTGGGCAATGACAGAAAACAAGCCTGTGTCACCGTCACACCACTGCTGCGCATACCTTGTGCCTGAGATGATCAGCTTTGTAAGTTGTTTTTGGAATCATTAGATACTAAAAATATTGTTCATCTCAGACTTGCATAACGGCTCTTCTTATGGGCTCTGGCCACGTCCATTCGCAGATGGGCTAGTGTCCGTGCATTCTGGACCAAGAGCAAACGAACAGGGATGTGCCTCCAGCGCCAGCCAGGAGGGCACGCCGGACGCCGCTCCGCAGGGCGCGCGCACACACACTCACGCACACGCACTGCCCTGGCCGTTCACTGGGAGGTCACCCGCCCTCCTACACCCTGTTTCAGGCCTCGGGGCCTCTGAACTCCTGCCCCTTTGCGTCCCTGAACACAATCACCTTCAGCCAAACTGTCCTCAGCGCCCTGCCCACAGCTCTCTCTGCATACCGTCCCCGTTAGTCCCCAAAGCCCAATCTTTCCATTTCAAAGAACAATCGCTGTCCTCAAACTGGGCAGCATCTCTGGATAGCCAGGTCTGAGAACCCCACTTTGCACCTCTCTCCTGAGGTGCGGGAAGGTGGCCGAGTCCCCAGAGGCTTCCCTCTCAGGCGCTGCCTGTGGTTCCCCCTGCCCCTCGCACCTGGAAAGCCAGTGGGGCAGCTGTTGGGAAACTGAGTCGCTGTCCTCATGCCTGGGCAGGGATTCTGTCTTAACTCATCTTTGCATCCCCAGTGCCTCGCACCGTGCCTGACAAAGAACAGGGCCCAGTCAAGAGGTGCAGAATAATGAAGCCCCAGAACCAGATTCTCCCCCCCAGCCTCCCACACCGGGTCCACACCCAACAGGAATGCGTGTGTGTAGGCTGGGGGCATGAGAAGTCACAGGGCAGCACAGTGCTCTTCCTGGAGGCCCTTTTTATTTCTGTTACATCATGTTCAGAAGATTATTTCCTAATACAGGAAACCCTGGGAAAGGAGGATCTAACAGACGTCATGCTGGCAGCAACAATAAAGATCTAGGGCCTTGCAGACGATTTTACATTCTATGCCTACCATGGATCACTAATGTGGCCTCCAGTAAGTTAAAATTTCTCCATTCTTACTCTCAGCTGTAAAGTGGCAATAATAACCACCGATTCGTGTAGACTAGGGGACTCCAGTAAGAGAGCACACGCAGTGGAAGGTCATGGTGATACTGGCCACCTCGGCAGTGATCAGGACAGCAGAGCTGCAGGAATGCTGGGGACAGCGCAGTGACGCTGATATTCGCAGGGGAGCTGTAACAGCCACAGAAATAATCAGCCGCAGGAGGGAGGGCAGAGCGACTGAATGAGCAAAGTGAGATACTTGCCCCCCCCCCAGGAGGGGATCAGCTCTCAGGTCAGCAGCCACGGGGGAGCCCTTCATCCTCACCCTTGTTTGACAACGCAACAGGCTCAGAGAGCTCAAGAACCTACCCGCTCAGCCCAGCCTAGTTGCTGACAGTGTCAAGTTCAGACCCCACCCCTGACTCGGCCTAGGGCCTCTGGGCTGCAGGAAAACCTCTCACCCCAAGCATAATCGTCCCCCTTCACGGCACTGAAACAACACGCGATGCACCGCGGAGGCTGGCTGAGGTCACACCTGCCGCAGAGCAGAAGCCCTGAGGTTGAACAACAGCTCTGCCACTTCCTCGATTTCCGACCATGGCCCACTCCCCGAACCTCTGCAAACTGTCATCCGTATGTGCAGAGAAGAGGATTATGTCCGCCTCGCAGGCTGAGGAGTGAATCAGAGAGAATGTACCACGTGCCTGCTGGCGCATACTAGCAGTCAGTAGATGACAGCTTTTATGTATTTACCCGTTTTCTTCATCCTACTACTGATTCTTAATAATCCCTACAAATACAATTACCAATTCAGCAGGAAAAATGATCACCGTGCCCATAGTGTACTCTGAACATGCCAGAAACTAGGGCCATAGGTGAGATTGGAACCCGTGGCTTCGTCCTGACAGTCACTGGAATATCAGTACCTAGGTGGATGGTAACGGACTCCCCTGCACCTACATTCTCAACCACTCATGCTGGCACGGGAGAAGGGCTGTATAACTGGAAAATGTTAAAGGCATTGAATTTTCTTAAGAACAGCAAATAATAACGAAAAGCTGACTAAGTACTTGAAACAGCAGGGTCATAGTACCTCATCTGGATGGGGTGCTTTCTGTCCTTCTCCCTGATGCTCTGAAGAGCACAATGTCATATTTATGTCCTGATCTGGAAACCCAAAGACCTATATTGTATTCAAGGCTGGAAAGTGAAGAACGAAATAACCATACAAATCATTTCTCTACACTCAGCTAGTCCATCCCTCACTCCCTCTCTCCAAACGAAGGAAAGAAAGAAAAAGCAGACAGTGTAATCTCATAGTAAAGGAGTTATTTAAATAAAAGATAGTATTTTTAAAAGTGACTAAATTTCTCATTCTCATTTGCCCTCAGCCTGCTGAAACTCCACGGTAGAGCAGCACAGGCTGTTGGGGAGAAACTAGAAGCCAGAGCTGGAGACCGGATGGCACTGGCCAGAGTCAGTGTGGCCCCCAAAACAGTGTTTTTTACTCTGTTTCTCCTGGCATCAGAAAGTTTGGACTCCATCTCTAACGTCTTGTCCAGCTCTCACTGTTAAATACCCTCTAAGTCAACCTAAGGACTAAACCCTAACCCCTCCCCAGAGAGAGTACACTGGGGAGGCCCCCCAGCCTTGCCATACGCTGATACCAGGGCAAGGGAGCGGGGTTACGAGGAAGGACTGAGGTGGTATGTCAACCCTGGTACACACGCACGTCTCCCAGGTAGTCCGACACTGATCTGTATCCTGCCGGGACAATATTCTGCAGGTGTAATTAAGGATCACTATCAGTCAATCATAAGAAAGAGAGATTATCTGGGTAGGTGACCTATCAATCATCCGACCCACGGCGTGGAGAGATTTTCTTCCCGGGCTGGTCAGAAGGAAGGAGTCAGAAAGACATGCTCTGCCTAGCCTGAGAGAAGCCACCCGTGTTGTGAGCTGCCCCTCGGGGCTGCCTGGCTGGCGCTGTAAGTGGCCTCTCGAGGTGAAAGCTTCCTGGCTGACAGCTCACGGGAGAATGTGCGTCTCAGTCACATAACACACGGACATGAACTCTGCCAGCAATCACTGAGCTTAGGAGCTTATTTCCCAGCAGAGCCTCCGGAAGAGAACTTATCCCCGTCAGCATCTGGACTTCACTTTGTGATACGCTAGAGCCAGACTTCTGACCCACAGAACTGCGGACTGATACACGGGTGCTTTCTACTCCACTGAGCTCCTGGGAAGGTGTTACATGGCTAGAGGAATCTAACACATCCACAACTGGAGAAGATGACCGGTACGTCAGCAGCCTTTCTGTCCATGAACGAGTACTTCTTGAACAATCAGCTTATAAATGCCTCTTCACAGAGCTCAGTTGAAATGTTATACCGCCTCCTATGAATTATCTATCAGAAGGGCCTTGGTCCAAGTGTGCAGAACTGGCCTTCCTTCCCTCCAGGCCACTTTCAGGATAAAACCCAGGCTCCCTGCAGGCAAAGGCACCGCACACCCTGGACCACTCACTTCGTGCACATTTGGAATATAGGTGTGAATGGCTTCATCCCAGGACTCCAGCCTTCAGCCCTGTTTTTCTTTTCTCAGTAGCACATTTTATCTCAGGTTAGCTAGAATGGGTAGCAGGCTGTTGGTCAGGACTGGCTGGAGGGTACTGCGACTTCCAGTGATGCGTCAGCGGAGAGGACGGCAGGGGTTCTGAGCGGGCCAGGAGAGGAAGGCATGGGGCGGCATCGGGGGCCCCCTAAACCAGGCTCCTGCTGCTCGGGGTCAGGCGGGTCACGCCGAGATTTCACGTTTGCGTCCTGGTGACGGTGGCAGCGTGAACCAAGCCCTCGGCTCCCACAAGCCTCTCAAACGGGAGAATGACCCAGGGAGAAAACACAGAAGAGAACATTTTTTCCCTAAGACCATCGAAGTCTGAGGAGTGGATGTTTTTATTTTGTGTGCGTGCGTGTGATTTTTTATTTCGTGTTTTGATCAACCCTTTTCCTAAAAAGAAAACTCCAGCCATTCCACTAAAGGCACAGCCAGAGCGCCACCGCGTGGTGGAGCCTTTATGAACCGACAGGCTCAGGGGTTTGAGGACGGCAAGACAAGATTTGTGGGAATGGGTTGACGCTTCGGGCCAAAAGCCAGAAAACTTAATGCTGAAGGTCGCGCATGTCTTTGAAAGCTCGGTGTTAGGATTTTTTAACCGTCGTAGAAGGTGTGTCAATGGCTTCCACTCTCATTCAACACCACAATGCTAACACTGATGAGGTTTTCAAAAGTGAAGTTAGTTTAACTGCCCTGATTATTTTCAAAAAGAAAGAACAGGGCAGTATTGGCATCCATCACAGGATGGAACACTTGCTCTGACTCAGGAATATGGCATTTATGCAAATTCCCCACGCTCCCAGCTCGGCCCTGAGTGGTGGTTATGGCAGCACTGTTGGTGACTCTTTGGTTTATTTGGTTGTGGGTTGTTGAGCAGACAGAAAACATGTCCCCCCATTCCTCCGTCAGGATGACAGCCCCGCTGCCTTTGCGTTCCTTTACCGCTGCTCGAGGTATAAATTCGGGAAGAGGGGGTTTGCTTGGCTTCGCTTGTTCCTCTGATCCGCTCCTGTCCAGCGACCTCGCTCACGGTCTGGCCGGCACATCGCGCGGCGAAGGGCGGTTCCCACAGGGAAACCGGGGCGGCGAGTGGCGAGGGGACCGCGCAGACAGCCGACGGCGCACGCACCGCCGTGCCCAGGACGGGCCCAGCCGGGACGCGGCCGCGCGGCGCTGCGGGGCGGGGCGGAGACCGTGCGCTTTCCTCCCCGCCCTGAGGCCGTGGGGGCGTGCGGTCCCCGCCGCTCCCGAGAGGGAGCTTGCTCGGGCTGAGACTGACGCAGGGCCCCAAGATCTTAGTTACAAGCTTGCTTCTGTATTTGTACCATGCTGAGATGCACCTCGCCAGAAATCCCCTTTTCTGAGGACTTATGACTGCTTCCTCTTTAGATACTGTATAGTCCGTATGTAGATTAGAGAGGACTCTTGTGATCACAGCCCCAAGTCAAGGAAGAGGAGGTCGGTAACAAAGTGTCGCGGGGGTCCCTTAAGTCATCGCCGGGACGAAACCAGGAGGGAGGGGCCCTCCTGCTCCCACGTCTCCGCCTCCCCAGAAGTCAGCCAGTTTCGCCCGACCAGGCTCCTCCGCAGGCCTCCAGGCGTCCCGATGCTTCAACCCCCGGGACAGCTTCTTGGTGCCCCCTGACTCCTGACTCACTGGAGTCGGAGAATCAGCAGCCTGGCCGCAGGGGTGGCCCCGATTAGAGGCCCTCAGACAACCGGCTTGCAGCCTTCTGCCTCAGGCCCAGCTCTCCCCAGACTCCGCTTCTCCACGGCTGTCATCTCTTCTCTTACTGACGTCTGCATGACATGATTTTTATGTCAGGAGATCATGGAAATAGGATTATTAAAACCATGGAATAAAAAGTATTAAAATTAATAAAAAATCATTTGTGTTGTTAATTATTAAAATAATATGTTAAGATTGAAAGATATGTAATCATCCCTTTTATATGTAATATATATTTATGATATCAAATAGCTTTAAAATCTCTTTACAAACTGTTGCTATTTATTAGGTTCAGCCAATTTCTGGACAGAATAAGATTCCAAGGTTCACTTAGTGCCTCAGGTTTTAATGGTTAATTTCAGAGATATTCCTTGTCTTGGAGAATTAATTTTTAAACTATTTTCAAGACAAGTGTTATATTATAAAATCTCCTGAGCTACAGGGCAATATTTCGTCTCTCTGGTTGTCTCGTTCTAACATTTCATGTCAAATGCTGCTCTCTCCAGTACTTTTTCTTTCTAATTTCTAAAGAAAAGTCATTAAAGGGAGCAATTTTGTCCAAAACGTCCCATTATTTCTAGGCACGCAGCGAGAACAAGTTGCTGGTTGAAGGCAGCTTCGGCTGAGGGACACGCGCTGCTCTAAGTGCAGCTGCCCCTGGGCACCTTCATTGGGTCGCTGTGTGGCGGCTTCCTAGGTGTCCCCTTCATTGATGTCACAAAGTGGAAGTCAACAGTGGGGGTTGGCAAAGGCTAAAGGCATCAGGTCAGAGCAGCAGTTAGACTCCATGTTCAGATGGTAGGAAACAACAGAAAACATCAAAACACTCACTCTTAATAGCAACCTCTACTTCCATCTTTTCATGCTGAGAAAGTACTTAGACATACACATTTCAGCCACTTCCTAGGATATACTCTTTAAAAACTAGTTAGTAAACACAAAATGCTTCCACAAGGAAACTTCTCTGATATTTCCTCTGCTGCCTGCCCTCTCTCCAGCCCTCAGAAAAGTCCTATAAGGCAGAGACAGAAGAGCAGTTTCCATCAGCATACACTCCCCTTATGACCCATATTTATAGCCTCAAGTACCGTAAGACGTAACTCTTCCAATAACCCAGAGGAGGATTTACAGTGAGACCTTTCTCAAAAGGAAAGCCCTTCACAGGTACAAATCACTATCCCATTTTCATTTTGTGGAAGGGATGGAGGTTCCATTCACCTGCAAGTGGGGCGCAGAGATCACTGCAATTCAGAGCTGAAGGTCTGTGCATACCAGGTGCTTCTCATACTGATGAGGGGCTGCATACAAACAAAACTGCAATAATGTGCATTTTCCTAGCAGCCAGAATTGTCATGCTCTTCTGATATTCAAGTGGCTGTATTATTCTTGATTATTAAGAGTGAAAAAATGCCTAAGCAGCCAGCAAACAAGAAGAGCCTTCTGGACTCTCTGCGGAAGAGGTGCCAGGGGCATCTATCCGTTTAGCCCCTCAGGCAGTCCGAGGCCTGCACTGACATAAAATAAGGAGGAATATGGTGAGTAGGGTCACTGTTAGAAGACATTCCCACTTCATAAACTGGAAACCTTTTCCATAGCCCACTCCAGTCTCTGAGGAGCAACTGCACTCGACTCCTATACTGAACTAATTAATCTTTAAAAATTAATCAGGAGGAGGGAAACTTGAGAGGACTTCTGGGGCTGGATTTCCAAGCCAGGCTAATCAGCAGACTCCCCTAGGTGCTACCAAAACTCCAAAATAAAGGGAACAAATCTCTGGGCTCTGCGCTCAGGGGACACACTCTGCATCCGGAAGGACTCCCCTGGTGATTCTGAAGACCAGCCAGGTGAGGGGCCCCCTCCCTTTCCTCTTCCCCACCCCTAAGGCCATCCCCAAGTCACCCCCAATGAGACAAACACTCCTTTTTAAAGAAAGAGGAAATTCCCCAGTTTTTTCAAAACATATGTATATTTTAAAGCCCACCTAAAAATAACCTATATCTCTTGATTCTATTTAAATAATTACATTTCGATTAAGATTTCATTTGGCAAAGTAATTCATTAGTAAAATTACTCATGCTCTTTTACTGTTATTTTTACTATTTTACTGTTAATGCATTTTGAAAAGCATAAATACAGCAATGTACAAAGGTAAAAGCCCATTGTGCCAGAATATTTTTATTTATTTTTATATTTGCTTCAGATCTTTTTTGCTATTGTCAGTTTGTTTTGAGAAATAAAACTTTGGAGGAAAAGTTAAGTTTCCTCTATTTCTTTTATTGGTTCTGTTCTCCACACCATATCTTCTTCTTTCCAACAAGATAAAAATCATCACAAGTGTGCTATGTAAACAGTTTACAATTTTATACTTTCACCCCACATCTCTATCCATTAACAATATACACATGTTGATTATTTTTTAATATACATAGATGATTTCATAGTGCATTTAACTTTCTGAAACTTGCTTTTTTCTTTCAACATATTTTGAAGATCCATGTTGACACATATATATATTGAATTCATAAATTTTAAATACTGTATGCACATTCTGTCGTGCAAATATACCCCCATAATATACCCTTGCTGTTTCCTTCACAAAAAAATACTGCTGGAGCTTCATGTATTCTCCTCTTAATGCATGTATACAAGAATGTCTAGGTATTTCAGTTCAACTGCAAAGTTGTAAGGCATATACACTTTCAAATTTACTAGATAGTGTCAAATTGTTCTTCAAGTACCAATGAAAACTTTGATCAACTGCATATATATACATGTGGTTCCCACATCTTTGCCAACATTGGCATTACCGGTTCTGTATAAATTATGTGAATGTGATAAAACCTCAGTGTTGTTTTAATGAGCATCTCTCCAGGTACTGAGCATGTTTTTGTATGTTTATTGTGTGTCCAACATTCCTTAACACATTTATCTTCTGAGCAAAACATTCCTGGAGAGAAATGCCTTGACCTGACATTTCTCTGCCTCTCTTCCCACTTTTACTACCCATTCACCCAGTTGTTTGCATTTATCAGTAATAATGGGCACATTTATGTAAGTAATTTATCATGATGCGAGGAGTCTGAAAACAAGTTAGTGAAAATACCAAATGCCTCACAATACCTGGAAGCATGCATTAGGTGCCCACTAAGTAGTATAGCATCATGGCAAAGTATGTTGTCTTTGGAGCGAGTACACGGTTTCAAATCCTGGCTCCACTGTTCCACAGCTGAGAAACCAAGGAAGATTTCTTGACCTCTCTGGACCGCGGCAGCCACATATACAGAATGGTGGTAGGAATAGTACTTAACTGTTGCAGGTCATGTCATGCATAAACACAGGCATTCACACATGATAAGCATCCATATCAGTCATTACCGCCGGCACCACTGGTGCAAGGACCCGGTGAGCGCTGTTGAGGGGCATGCCCCGGAGATGCCCACACGGAAAGGGAGGGAGGGAAGCGGGACCAGCCGACGAGTGAGGGCCGCGCTGATGCGCTTTGGCAGGGGCTCAATGCTCATAACGTATCAAAAATATCAGAAGTATGGCCCTTGAGCCATGCTGACCCTGAGGAGGAGGAGGCAGAGGGGGAAGGGAGGGGAGAGGACCAAGAAGAGGCAAAAGAAGTCTGAACGAGTCTGAACGTTTCACACACTAGCAAATGTAAGTCTCACAAATCTGTACAACAATCCTTGGGTAACAAATGACAGAAACGAGAGAATTTAAATGACTAGCTCATAGTCCCACAGCTAGAGGGTGGAATAGCTGGAATTTGAACCCAGGCCGTGCAGCTTCAGAAATCAGGCCCAGTGCAGCTGGAGCGAGTGTCGCACCACCGCTAGCGGGCTGCGGAGGGCTGCCCCTGCGGCGTCCATCGCTGCTCTCTTCCAGGCCTGTGGCTGGGTGCCCCGCTCACTGCACACAGCTTGATCTGACCCTTACAGCAACTCACGCTGCTGCACTCCATGCATGGCTGCAGCTGACGACGCTGGGAGACGCTGAGTCACTTTCCCAGATCTCACATCCTGCTTGTCTGGCTCTCAGGTACGGCGCCCTTTCCCAGATGATGATTTTATTTTTGACAAAGGACTTTCTTTTCCAGCAAATTGATGACTGTATCATACCTCTTATGTCATGCCTGTCCTCAGATGGTATCAGTTTAACTTCCTTATTGCTTACATTATCTCACATTGGCATCCTTTTAATATTCTCCAAGTGCAATTGCCTTATTTAGTTACAAAATCAGAATTGAGCATGTAGAGATTGACAGTTTTGAGTACCTAATGGGAAAAATGCCAAGTGTTTCCTACATTCTGAGTTCTCATTTAGTATTTCAATGCTATAACTACCTTGTCAAGAAAAGAACTGCTGTACTGACTCATGTCTAATATGCTTTCTGAAGTGACCGATAGACATCTTTCTATGGTGCTTAGTTCAGACTTCCTACATGTTCCATTTGTATAATTTGTCAAAAAATATCCTAAGCATGCTTACTCCTTAGCAAATGTGTGCAGTTATTACCTACCTACTCCTAATTGTCCTATCTTAAAATTAGAGCATTTCACAGATATGCACCTAAATAAAACTTCAAAATCTTTCCTTACTAGATTTATCTATACAAAAATTTCTCTTGGATAAAATATAAAGAGAAGTTTCATATAAATTCTAATGTTATTTCTCTACCACTACCCATGGGCACAACTCAAAAATTGCACTCTTTCTAAAACATCTCAATTCTAAGGAGGCACCTCAAAATACTTCTTACAAGTGTATGTGTGTTTGTATACGTTTATTTAGTCACACGTGTACAAACTGATGTAATGGGACTCTAAGAAGCAGAAACAGTCTAAACAACTTACAAACTTCAGTGCCCTGAGAATACTTTATATCTATGTGATAAACTGTCTTATTTTGTTGGAAAACCACCACATGGGCCTCTTTAGTTTTGCAAAACTGTGAGCGCTGCATTTTTCTTGAGGAAGACCCTCATGAAGTGGCTAGTCTGAGACAATAGTGCAGATAGTCACATCAATTACATTTCTACAGACAGTGATACTAGGTTGGAAGAATGTTGATTCATTCTCTATGGATTTAGGCTCCTTACTTGTTCCTAGATACTCTTTTTATTCCCAATGCTCATAGGCAGAGACCCTGGGGACTCCATATGGACATGCAGGTGTGTCCCTGGCCTCACACTGGAGGGACAGGGTAGATGTGTGCTTGACACAGCCCCACACTGGCAGACCTCTTGGTGACCTACCACTCCCAGAGGATGGTGGCAACAATTTCAAGGTCAGATTGGTGCATTCTGGTGAGTTGGGGGGCTCCCTGTAAGTAGGGATGTAGTTTACTTTCAAGGGGATGAACTTACCTCCTAAATTGCCAATCATGCCTTTCCTGTTCACATCCACCCCCCTGATGCTATCCAGTCTCATGGTGTTTAATAAAACACATATCAAAAACTTCTAAATTTTTATCTTTAGTTCAAATCTGTTCCTTAAACTCCATATTTATAAATCTATTTGCCTACTCAAGATACCTACTGGGAATAGATCTCAAACTCATCACGTGTGCAAAACTCTTCGTCTTCCCAAGCAACCTTCTTCTCCCTTCAGTTTTGCACTTTTCAGTCCCAAAACAATTCTGTTCCTCAAGCCATAAGCAAAACCCTGGGAAATAGCTTAGATTTCTCTTTGTCTCATATTCCATGTCTGACACATCTCTCAGTGCTACATTCAAAATATATCCATGATCTGATCAACACCACTCCAACTACTAAGACATCTACAGTCTGATCGACACTTCCTACCCCAACTGCCACCCAGTCCAACACATGGAAATCTCTCTGGCTTACTGCGACAGCCTCCCTGCAGCTCTGCCTGCCCTGCTCCACGCTCGCTGGAGGCAGTTCTCAACCCAGCAGCCTGGTGAATCTCAGATCACCTAACTCCTCTGCTCCACACCCTTCCCGCCCATTCAGAGCACTCTGAGCAGCCCGCAAGGTCCCTTAGGGTCAGATTCCCCTCATATTCCCTGTGTTCACCCTTGTCCTGGTCCAGCTACTACTCCCATTTCATCTCCTACTATTTCCTCACTTTTCACCTCACAAGATGATCTATAAAGCTGAATAAAAATAGCAAAACAACATAAAGACTGAGAATAATATACCAAAGAAGTAAGTTGGGAAGGCATAAGACAGGTCGAGAAGTTAAGCCAGCAGAACAGTGCACCTAATGGGGCCTTACATGTTTCCTTTGAGTTCCAGGTCAGTGTTTCTTAAACTCTGGGTTTCCGTCATACTTTTGAATGCCATAATTTTTGGTGGCATTCTTGAGGGGGTGAAAAGAGCCACACAAGACTAATTGTGTCACCAATAGTTACGCCACAATCACTGCCCGGTGGAACTAGGCCACTTTTGGTAAACGCTCATAGAACTCGACTGCCTTTAAGCGCAGTGACTGCCAGGTAGAGCTGCTCACTACTTATCCCTTATTCTCCCACAAAACAGGGGGGCACAGGTCTTGCCTATTTTGGTGCCAGCCTGATTTTTCTGTTTGCTTTTCTCATCATGTTTCAGCAACATGAACCCCACTTCTCACTTCCGTGAACACTTTGCTCCATACAATGATCCATGTGATAAAACTTTATGAGAGTAGGTGTGCTCAGCTGTGACAAAGTAGGTGTGAATACTTTGGTCAAAATATGGGTGCACAGCCGTGCTCTGCCAGCGGGTCAGAGCACACCAGTTCTATCATTAAATACACCAGGGCGCCTCTGATGTGTAGCATGATTCATAATTCATAGCACGTATAGGATAAAATCAAACCCTTGGCCGAAGGCCAACTATTGCTGGTGACAGCTAACTCTCCAACAGTACTTAGGTCTCTGCTGTGCCTGGCGCAGACTACGGTGCACTCTCCTAAGTGCCTTGCGTACTTTAACTGACTTAATCAGTCTGAGGAGTGCCTTCTGTTTCTATTCCCATTTTACAAATACAGAAATGAAGGCCTGGTGCTCCTCCTAGCACTGGATGGAGCCCCTGTTGTCTGGTGCCTTTTTCATGCCTCTTCCCTGGGTCCCGGCAGTCCATTTCCAATACAGTCATCAGAGGGCTGTTATACAGGAGCTGATGTCATTGCTTTGCTCAGACCCATAGTGGCTTTGTCTCTCTCAGAGTAAGCCGCTCTTCTACAGTAAGCCGTAGGGGGGGGCCCTGCAGACTCTGGCCACCAGTGCCTCTTGGCCCTTAGCTCTACTGCAGTCTCTTGCTCACTCAGTTCCCGCCCTCCAGCCACCCTGGCATCTGGCTGCCGTAGAAATACGCGAAACACACCCACTTCAGGGTTTTGTGCTCTCTATTCCTGCTGCCTGGATGATCTTCCTTACAGTTTTGGCTCAAGTGTTCCCTTTCTTTCTTTTGAGGACTTCCTTCATGACTTCATGTATGATCGCACCCCCTTACTTTCTATTCCCACTTTCTACCTTATTTTTCTTTATAGTAATTATTGTTATTTAATAGGCTCTATTTTGCATATTTGATTATTATCTGCCTCTCCCTCCCCCACCACCCCAAAATTAAGTTCCTCAGCACAGGGATATTTACATTTTATCCACTGCTGTATCCTGATTTCTAGAACAATGCCTAGCACAAATAGGTGTTCAATATATACTTATTGCATGGCTGACTAAAGTACAGATATAATACTTCATGTAATCATTTACAGTTTTCAAATTCATTCTTTCATTTTATCATAGCCACTCTACAATTATAGAATGATTGGTATTGTTAGTCTCAATTTATAAAAGTAGAAGCTAAAGTTTAGAGTTCCATGGCTTATATGCTACAAAACCAGCATTAAATCCATGCTCTGCCAGCTCCTAATTTATTGGACTTCTTATTAGTCACTTATTCACCAAATATTTATTATGTGCCTGCTGTATACAGACCCTGTGTTATGTGCTGTGCCTGCAAAGATGGACAAAATGTAGTATCTACCTTCAAGGACTCCCAAGTTGATAACGCTTACCAGGCATGCTGGTTCTAGGAAGAAAGTCTGAATGGGAGTGAGATGGGGAGGCAGAGGGGAGCAATTCTACCTGGTGGGATCAAGAACTTATAGTCACACTTCTGTTGAGTCTTGAGAATTAAAGACCAGTTTTCCAGATAGGCAGAGGACAGAAAAAAAGTCTAGTCAAAGGATTAAGTGAGAATAAAGATGTCTTGACTCTGGCCATTATGTTTGCAGTTACTTTAAAAATAATAAACTGCAATGATTAAAATATTTTTAGTTTATCTGGGTATAAAAAGTTTTTAAAGGATGGAGAAGAAAAAAGTATAACTTTGCAATGAATGTTTTAATAACTATTTTAGGAAAAGAAAGTCCATTTGGAGATATGAATAGTACTGAGTTTTTTAAATCAAAAACTTTTATTTGAATTAACAGGTGAATAGGCTCTGAGAAAGGAGTTAAGTAACCCAAGCAGAAGGAATAAGCATCTTGCTCTCTAAGGGTATATTGATTTGAGCACAGATGCAAGCCAGCTTTTCTATTAACTTGTCAACGTCTGACTTTAGCTGGGAGAGAGTAGTTGTGTTGTGTTAAGGCTCCAGGGCACAAATGGCTTTCCTGTGAGTCCTGACGCCCTTTGGGCAGAAATACCCACCTCCAGATAGATGCTTCAAACACTGGGCTATTCCCTAGCAAATTCTTCCCCTGTATTTGGCCCCTGCCTGTGTGAGCTTTGTTTGGGAGGATGGTTAGAGTTACACAGAAGGAAGGAGGGTAGGAATAATCTTGGGTGGGTAATAGGAAAAAGGAATGGAGACTTCAAGAAAATTGGAATTTTTGGTTTCAGAAGGTGACCAAAATAGCTTAAAATTATTAATTATTGAATTATTAATTCAATGTACTTGGAATAAAAAAACTGAGCAACTTATTGGTGTTTCTTTGTAAAATTTAGATTTTATTTTGGTCAAAGTGATGTCTCTTCTTAGTGTTTTTCTTCATACAAGCTTATGAGCACAGTGGCTTGTCTGCGCTCTCCTCCCACCCCTTTTCCAGGCATTCCAGAGGCATCTGCTTTCAACTCTTTGAAGTGATCCTTCTGTTATTGTCCTTTGTGTTTCTAAATAATATGCTTATGTTGTTATTTTTTTATTTTTCAGCCTCAGATGTGTTTTATTGAATCCTGCTCTGAAAGAGGAACAATTGGTCCTCTGACCACTGCACCCCCACCTACATACAACTTTGTTTCTTCCCTTGTTCCAAATATAGTTATTCTGCAATTAGGGGATAAGTCAGTATTGCAGTGTTTACATTATTAGGACTTTGGGTATTTGGTGTGTGTGTTCATGATAGCATTTGTGTATATTTAATATTTGTGTTTATTTGGGACTTAAAACAATGATTCAATTCCTTAATGTTATAATTTTTAATGTTTTACTTTAAGCTTTTAAGCTCAATTTACAAATTTTGCTATTCTATCCATAATCTATTATTATTAATAGTCATTTATAAAAGGATCTTCTATTAATGTTTCAGCCCTTTTACAAATTTAGTTCATTAAAATCCTTTAAACAGCTTTAAACTTTCTTATTTAATACTTTTAAGTATTGTATCTTGCTAACTAATAAACCAAAATAAGAACTTAATCCAAATAAATCTAGCAAAGCAAATTTATAAATATGGTGACTCTGCAGCTACCTTAAACATTCCAGCATGGTTGATCTATTTTCTAAAATTCTCTTATATTTTCCAACTAAAAGCCTCAAGTCTTTTTTCCAAAAAAAAAAATATTCCAGAATATTAGGATAATCTGCTGGGTTCATTAATCTATTGGAATATGAGGTTCTTAAATACCAAATGAAAATAAAGTTATTAACATATTGTTAGGGGCTAAATGGAATGTATTATCTTATACTTTATACTAAACTTCCCAAAGACTGTCATACTAAGGAAACTTAACCTCTTCCTAAGCAAATTGGAATTCCTGATCGGTGAACTGTGCTGGCCCACCTTGAAGCCTAAAACTTTAGTTTTTTAAGGTGAGCCCTTAAAAAAAAGTTGATTTTCTGGTCCATGTACCTGGGATTCCAGTAACTCATTACTTAATTTTTAAGTTTGAGTCTCAATCCCCTTAACTCCACCCAGCCACAATCAGGCTGTTATATCACTTGATTGGATTATGCTGGCTGATGATATTCTGAATTATTTTAATATTCTTTAGATTTCTTAAGGTCACAGTATCTTGATGTATTTAAGTAATTTCCAGTTTTATTTTATGTGCTTTCCATGTCTCCAAGTCCTTCTCAATGACAGTCACTATATAAATATTACTGTAGCTGAGCCACATGGTCTGTTTCATTTTCTATTTTGATAATATTATTTTTTACTCTTTTTGCATTTGCTTTATTATTTTGCTCTTACAGTAGTTTATGGATTCTAAGACACACTGTTTTTTGTTTTACGTGTTAGCATATCTGAAATCAGAACTCCAAAAATGGAAGTTTAGAAATACCTTGATAAATTTATTTCATTTGTATTCCCTCTTTACATATAGTCAGTGTGATGTAAATTCGTGTTTACGTAAGCCTAAATTTCAATACATATAAAAGAAAACAGTCATACTTAATTGGTAAACCATCTTTTTTTCATGGTACTATATAAAGTGATGGTATGGGTGGTATGGGTTAGAATCTCTGCTACCTTAGATTTGATGAAATACTCTGTCACTTACTCTAAAACTCTGAACGACGTATACAATTCCTTGGGCACTGCCGACACATGAGGTCGTACCTGGGTGGCTCCTGTGCTCTGGTCTGGGCTGGTGGTTCTGGGTCTGTGGCCCAGCTGCTGTGGAGCTTTGCTCGCGAAGACGCTGGGACTTCCTTCTCGCTCCTGTCTCGAAGTCCCCCCGCGAGCTCCTCTCTTCTGGTCATTCCCTCATTTGGGAGAGTTCATCCTTGAGCCTAAAAACATTTTAGCCTAGCCCCTTACTTACTATTCATTTATTTATTTTGGTAATCTCCTCTGTCTTTGTTCTCTTTTTTAAAAACATGTTTAAAAATTTTTCAGGAACATTAATCATTTAGATGCTGCTCATGCTAGATTGATCCCCTATTTTTCTTTCTTCCCATTTTCTTTTTTTTTTTTGTCCTTTTTTCTGTTCTTGGATTGATTTTCTCAAATTTAGCTTCCAAACCTTCAATTGATTTTTAATTTCTGCTACTCTATTCCACGAGGTCTTCTTGGTTTTGAAGTATCCCTCCAAAAAGTCCTATCACTTTCTTGTTCTCTTGTCTCTTTTACAATGTTAAATTTATCACATCATGGAAGTGTCTTTTGCTACTTGTTTCGTTCCATTTCGTCCAGGTTTCTTTCTGTTTGTTTGTTTTGCTCCTTCTCACACTGAATGCCTTCTTCAAGGTCAGGAACCTGAGCAGGCCGGTTTGCCCAGAGAGAAATCCTCCGTCTGGGGGGCCGCAAGCCCCCTGGAGTGGTTGGTGAGCTGAGTGGAGTGAGGAAGTGGGAAGAGGACTCAGTTTATCTTACTGTTGCCATCACGCTGTCGCAGTGGGTACTCTGCCTCGCCCACCCTCCCTGTGGGTCTCAGGCTAGAGCCTCTCAGAGAGGAAACCTGATGGTGGGAGGGATATGGCTTGAGTTAGTGGGTGAAGACCTGGTGCTTCTGATGGGATATTTAGGGAGAGGAGAAAGGTGTACAGTGAACTTTAACAGGTGAATGTAAAACAGACAAGTATTACCAGAGGAAACACCAGATCCAGTCATGCGAGTCTTCTTTCCTACCCTTTTTCATTCACTCAGTATGTATTTATTTAGTGTCTACCTTGCACTTCTAAGACAGCAGGAATCCAGTGACCATCCTGAAGCCATTCACAATTCCTATTTCAGGTGCTTAGAGACAAGCCAGGAGAACACTTAAGAAGTCATTGCATGAGTAATCAGTTAACTAATTATATTTGCAAAAGTGCGATGGAGCAAAAGATAGTGCCAGAAGAGTGTATAAATATAAGAGGAAATACATATTCTGGTTCTTGGGTGTGTATGTGAAATTAAGTTAACTAGACAAAGTTGGGGAGATGGGGTGCTGTGGGTGATGAGGGAAGACGTTCCAGGCAGAAGGAATAGGATGTTTTAAGGCTCTGTGGTTTAGAGGTTAGAAGAAAAGTGGCTTGTTTAGGAGTGGAAAGGAAGCTTGTGTGGCCCAAATACAGTGAGCTGGTCAGAGAAGTGGGAGAGGTGGGCAAGACACTCCCAATGTATAGAGAAAATTTAGCTGTCAAATTACACATGTAGTTAACAAGAAATAAGTTTTCATCGATGTTTTACTCATCAGTGAATAACTTCAAGGGGTTGACATGCATTTAATCATGGCCCTCTCCTTACAAGTATAGCAAGTGTCTACCTTAAACATACATGTTTTTAAATGTTTGTGTGACAATCTGCTTGACAGGCTGTAAAATTCCATACATAGTTACTTCCATTATACTCCAAATTATATATTGAGAAACATCTCAATTAAAAAGTTACACAGAAAGTCTCCAGACCTTTATCCACCTGTCAATTTCATTTACAATAAGCTCAATTTATAAAGTGATAAATGACTTTTCTAACTTGATAACATGAAAATTTAACCTTAGACCAAAGAGGTTGTTTTTACTTTCTTATTTCTGTTACTGACATAAACTGACCATGAGTCTTAGATGAAACATTAATCCAAGAAAAGGCAAGACATAAGGAGTCATAACTTTTTAAAATTTGCAAAATGGAAGAGACCTTTTGTTTTTACTTTAACTTCCAAAGAGCGTTCCCCTGTAGTTTAAAGGGAATGCATATTTAATGCACATTCTAGGCAATTTTATTTTAGATGCCACTCACCCAGTCACGAGCTTTATCTCTCATTTGGATTGTTTCCTATTCCCAACCAAATCCTTCACTGTACAAACTGAAGGGTTTCTACTCAGGAGATGATTATCTATAAAATAGGACTTAGTATCCCAGCTGTCCTTTTCCTTCATGACCCCATAAAACAAAAATGTTAAGTGGCTTAATATGCCAAGGAGCCAGAAACTCAAAAACAGAAAAAACATAATCCAATACCCTCCATGAGGGGTGGAGACATACCATTAAACAAATAGTTGTGGTAAAGCATAAGAAGTACTATTGTAGAAGTATGAGATACTTCAAGAACATAAGAAAAGCTGTGATCAACTCCCCTAGTGTGGGGTGTAAGGGTTAGCGAACACCACACAGGACATGAAGATGAAGCTTAACATCTAGTTAAGTTCCACTTCGGTTAAAGCTCTACAGTCTACACAACAGGGCCTCTCAGGCAAAGAAAACATTCCTGAAACCTCATAGCACGTTCAGTGCTCTTAGAGTGGCTTAGTGCAAGGGTCAGCAAACTCCAACCAGGGACCAACTCTGGCTCACCACCTGTTTTTATGCAGTGTGTGATATAAGAATGCTTTTTTTTTTACATTTTTTAATGTTTGGGGGGAATAGAGAAAGAAAAATAATTATTTCATAGCATACATGACAAGTATATGAAATTAATGTTTTGGTGTTCATAAATAAAGTTTTATGGGAACATATCCAAACCCATTCCTTTATGTACTGTCTATGGCTGCTTTTGTGCTAAAATGACAGAGCTGAATAGTTGTGAGAAAGACCATTGGTCCACAAAGCCTAAAATATTTACTGGCTTTTTAAAGAATGTGTGGCATGACCTGGTTTAGTGCAACTGGAGCAGAGTCTTGAAAAAGTGAGACATGAGGCAAGCAAAATGAAATGATGGGGTCTTCCTTCCTGGATACTGTGCACGTAGGCTATAGGTGACGGAGGGCAAGGGAAGCAGGGAAGTTTTCAATTATATAGCAATACTATTGGATTTCCAGTTTTGTTAGTTTGAAGAGCAAAGCTAGTAGCAAAGGGAGCTGTTAAACAGCCAGTGCTGTGATGGTGAGGTCTGAACTGGGACAATCATGAGGGGACCAAAAGGGAATGTTTGTGGGTTAACAAAGCTTTGTGGTGAACTCAATATAAGGGTGAAAGGTGAAGAAGACCTCAGTTTCTGATTTGATTTCAGGGTGATTGGTGGTGCCATTAACCAAGATAAGGGCTAATTCTTTTTCCATTTTTTAATCATTAAGGAAAACTGTATCTATATCTGTATGTATATCTATATATCTTTACCTGTATCTCTAACTACATATCTGTATATGTATGTCTCTAATCTACATTTCTATCTGTATCTGGATCTATATCAATATATGTATATATAACCTTATAACTATATCTGTATACCTAAATATCTATATCCATATGAGTCTATAACTATATTTGTATATGTATGTGTATCTATATATGTATATCTGTATACCTATATATCTATATCAATATCTGGATCTGTAACTATATATCTATATCTGTACCTGTGTATATCTAACTGTATATCTATATCTGTATCTGTCTCTATAACTATATATCTGTACCCATATATATATCTATAATCTATATTTCTATCTGTATATGTATCTATACCTGTAACTGTATCAAAACTTTTGTCTCCCAGACTCTCTACCTAGGGATGCTCATCAAATCGATGTTTTAAAATAAGGAAGTACAAAATGTAAAAAAAGAAAAAAAGATGCATGGGAGACATCAAACAAGCCTCAGAGATGGGGACCCGCAGTATCATCGTGAGTGTGGGGAAGGGTAGTTAGAATGCTGCAGTTGATTGAAATAGCATGTGAGAAAATCAAAGGATTCTGAAACTAAAAAATGTTCAGTATACCTGGAGCTTCTAGCCTAAGATAGTGAAGAGTAAGATGAGAATGGAAAGTTTGCTGGGACCATATCACACAAAGACTTGTTTAATAAGCTAAAGAGTTTAAAGTTTGTCCTGAAAGCAATTAGAGTTGTTGAAAATAGAGAATGTTTTAAGTTGCAAGTAACTTACTCAGAACCAAATTTGCAAGTACCACTCTGAATGGGGTTTAGGGAACACGGTAGGGGGAAGCAAGGAGTAAGACAACAAAACCAATGTGACCGTGTAATGTTGTAGCTGAGACACGATTTTAGATCTGGCCCAAAATGAGACAGTGGCCAAGGGGGTAGATGAGAGCGGGGGCATGTGAACGTGTTAGGAGTGGAGCTGACTGCTGACATGGAATGAGAGGATGTAACACAAGTCTGCGCACCTAGGGACGAGGGGCTGGCATTCACCGAAATGAGGAACAGATTTAGAGGCAAAGACGAGTTTGCTTCTGGACAGGCTGAGGGTTACATGTCTGAGTTTAAAAGGGCCTGTCTGATCTAGAGTTTTGAGTGTTGTTAGGAATGGTGAGATGAGCCTCAGGAGTTTACTGCTGAGGAGACAAAGGGCTGGGGCACACCTGCTGAGCACCCAACTTCAAGGACCTTATGAAGGACTGCAGGCTTACAGCCTCTTTGAGAATCCTCAGCCATGACCTTTCTCTCCCTCTTGCCACCAGAGTGATACACGGCCTCCTCACAGCTAGAAAGGGGCATGCATGTGGTCCCAGTGTCACCCCCTCCTGCAGGCTGGCAGAAGGACTGTCTTCCCTGTGATGGGTGCTCCCAGCTTCTTCTAATGATGACCCTGACCGCCTAAGAACTTCTGTTTTCTCTTCACAGATAATGTATCATGGTCATTAGGCTGGAGGCTAGCACTTGACAGTCTTTCTTGATAATTCAGTCCCTTTCTCTTCTCTTATCACTAACCCTCCGAGCTCAATTAGGGGAACCCGAGAGGCAAGCGATTCTTGATTCTCAGCTGTCTTCCCACCGCACATGGGCACAGTGGGACTTCTTGATCTCCGTTATGCCCCCACAAGAGCTGAAAGACTTGGCAAGGCACTCCGCCTCACCCTCACCACCTCTCTCTGCTGGCATTAGGGCTGCAATATTGCCCCTCCTCGGAAGCCAGATCCCCAAACCAATCAGGGACTTGTATCTGTTGCCTCTCCTTCTCCAAGGCTGCCCCTCTGAAGAAGAGGCCAGGGGATGGCAGCAGAATTCTACACTGATCTAAATATTCTTTCCATCCATACCAGTGTTCTTCAGGCTCCACCTCGATTCAGAAGGATCTTAATGTGCAATCTGAATAGCGGAAAACTATTTTTGTTCGTTGTACATTTTTCTCTTTTCTGTGATTTAAGATAAGAAATTCGATGGCCTGATTCAGCCAGCCTTTATACTTGACATGCAAAGAAAAGTCTTTAACATTCCAAAGCATTCTTCCTTCTCAACTGCTTGCTTCTTGCAATTCAGAATTGCTTTTAAGATAGCGTCTGCCATGGATTTACCAAAAAGTATATGATGAATTTCAAAGTTCAAAAGAAATTGATTCTTCATTCTTCTTGGGTTCTTTTCCTCCTTTTCCTAGGTAATAGGTCTTAAGAATCCATATTTACATTAATTTAAAATGTCTAAAATATAATACATTAGAGTCCATTTTACAGTCCACCTAATTTTAAGATATATATACACAAAAGCATATGAACAAATGTTACTTTGCTAAAACACAGGTTTAATAAATTACTGAGGCATATTGGTTTTGACACCCACATACTTATGGCAACAAATACTTACGATTTTAGACTTTCAGTAAGAATTTCTGTACAAGGATATAAAATGTACAGAATGTAAAGAAGACAGCAAAAAAAATGAATCTTTCTTATGCAATGACACCATAATGTGGCACTATATAATTTTATCACTGTAGTCTATCCAGCCCTGTCCAAAATTATTTTTTATCTCTCCTTTTACTTAAAAAAAATTTTTTTATTAAGGTATTATTGATATACACTCTTATGAAGGTTTCACATGAAAAAACAATGTGGTTACTACATTCACCCATATTATTGAGTCCCCCCATACCCCATGGCAGTCACTGTCCATCAGTGTAGTAAGATGCCACAGATTCACTGTTTGCCTTCTCTGTGCTACACTGTCTTCCCCGTGACCCACCCCACACACCATGTGTACTAAACATAGTACCCCTTAATCCACTTTTCCTTCCCTCCCCACTCACTCTCCCACACCTCCCCTTTGGTAACCACTAGTCCCTTCTTGGAGTCTCTGAGTCTGCTACTATTTTGTTCCTTCAATTTTGCTGCATTGTTATACTCCACAAATGAGGGAAATCATTTGGCACTTGTCTTTCTCCACCTGATTTATTTCACTAAGCATAATATCCTCCAGCTCCATCCATGTTGTTGCAAATGGTAGGATTTGTTTCTTTCTTATGGCTGAATAGTATTCCATTGTGTATATGTACCACCTCTTCTTTATCCATTCATATAAGGACGGACACTTAGGTTGCTTCCATATTTTGGCTATTGTAAATAGTGCTGCGATAAACATAAGGGTGCATATGTCTTTTTAAATCTGAGAACTTGTATTCTTTGGGTAAATTTCTAGAAGTGGAATTCCTGGATCAAATGGTATTTCTATTTTTAGTTTTTTGAGGAACCTCCATATTGTTTTGCACAATGGTTGAACTAGCTTGCATTCCCATCAGCAGTGTAGGAGGGTTCCCCTTTCTCAGCATCCTCCCCAGCATTTGTTTGTTCTTAGTCTTCTCAATGCTGAGCATCCAAACTGGTGTGAGGTGATATCTCATTTTGTTTTTTATTTGCATTTCCCTGATAATTAGCAACATGGAGCATCTTTTCATGTGTCTGTTGGCCTGAAATTATGTAATTAGGTAAATAATTCCCACATCTTACTTTACTTTGTGCTCTATAAATAAATGCTTTTCTTCTTCCTTCTACATATCACTAATGCTTTTCTTTAAAATAATTCAACTTTGATCCCAATATGTTATAGCAAAGCCCAATTTTAATATTAAATTTAAGATCTTATTTTTTACTACTTTGAAATCTGATTTTAATGTTGGAAAGGCTTTAGGGAAAAGGGAGCCACAGAGACAGAAACACACATTGGATAACATGTCAAAATATTAACTCTCCATACTCGTTGACATGAGAAATACCTCAGTCCTTTCCCTCCCAGCTGGTCAATCTAACTGCTCCATCAGCACTCATCCAAGTGAAACCTGGAGGACACCCACCTTCAGCTCCCCAGCCACCAGGTGCCTCCTTGCCTACCTGTGCCTCTGGCACCCAGCACACACCTCTGGTGTGACATCTGTCACTGCCATATTATCGCTGGTCCTACTGCTGCTTGTTTCCCGCTCTGTCTTCTCATCTGGAGTGCAAGCTCCTTGAGTGTGGAAAGTGTCTTATTTATTGTTCTCTACCAATAATTAGCATGTTATCCAGCACAGTAGGAAAAACATCAATAAATAGTTGCTAAATATGTAAATGAATGAACTCTGACAGTACTTTACAGAAAAAGGAACTAATGGTAAAGACACATTCTTACAAAACATGTCTGCTATAATCCAAGATTAGAACAATAAATATATAACAATCTACATAATTTCACAAAACTACTGTGTCTTTAGAGTGGCAACAAAAATTCATTTTTCCTTTTCTTAAACATACAGCAATTACTATACTCAATATCAAAAACTTACTGTTTATAACTTGATAGTTTCATTTAGACTAACATGAAATTTATTCAAAGTCATTACAGTAATACTGCGTTAAAACTGGACTTTTGCAGAAATGTAGGTTCAAATTCTAGCTGTTTGACTTGGATGACTTATTAGACATCACTGAATTTTCTTTAGCTCTGATTTCTTTCTTTTAGTTTTCCCTCACTGGAAAAGATTACAAGTATTAAATTTGGCCCTTGTAAGATAAAATTTAAATGTGAAAAATCCTTAAAAATAGAAAATTAAGCTAAATTAAAATAAATGTGTATCTTATTGGTGACATAATCACATAGAAAGGAGCTACTCCAAGTGAGATTAAGATAGTTATTTCTCTGCCCACGGGGATGTACCTAAGGATAAGACAAACTGTTAGTAGAAAATGAGACCTTGGATGCCTCTCCTTAATGGCGCGGGCAGCCGCGTTTCAGTGGGCTTGCTGGCTTGTTCCTCGGACCGAGTTACAGCGGATTGCGGAGTAAACTCACTGAGTGATCCTGGGATCCTAGTTGTGTTCCTGGTGTGGCTGGAAACCAGACGTAGTTGATACACAGTGTGACACTGATTCCAGATGTTCAGCATGGTGATTCCCCGATTATGGGTCCACGATGCTCATCGCGGCGAGTGCGGTCACCATCTGTCACCACAGAGTTGTTGTGATGTCATTGACTGTGCTCCATCACGCTTGTCACTCCTGGGACTTCTTTAGTTTATAATTGGCTGTTTGTGCCTATTATCCCCTTCCCCAGTTTGGCCCCTCTCCCTAGCCTCCTCCCCAATGGCAATCACCAGCTTGTTCTCCATATTTAAGAGTAAGTCTATTTATATTTTGTTTATTGTTTTGCTCTTTTTACATTCCACATTTAAGTGAAATCATACGGCATTTGTCTTGCTCTAACTTATTTCACTGAGCACAATACCCTCTAGGTCTATACGTGTAGTTACAAATGGCAGGATTTCTTTCTCTTTCATAATTGAGTTGTATCCCATTGTGTATATGTACCAAATCTTCTTTATCCATTCATCTATTGATGGACACTTTGGTTGCTTCCCTAGCTTAACTATTGTAAATCATGCAGTAATAAACATAGGGGTGCATATATTTTGCTGAAGCAGTTGTTTCATTTCTTTGGGTAAATACCCAAAAGTGGAATTAATGGGTCCACGTGGTATTTCTATTTTTTATTTGTTGAGGAACATCCATACTATCTTCTATAGTGGCTGCACAAATTTACAACCCACTAGGATTCTTTGTTCTTATTGTGGGGGGCAAAAGAGGTATAGAGGGGGTCAGAAGAGGAACACATAGAGGCAAAAAAAAACTACACACACACCAAACAATGCCAACAACAGAACGCTACAATCCTGAATTTGAATTAGAGGCATCAATAGAATTCATAATGATAAATACATAGATGTTTATATTAATATCTATTTATGCTTACATATTACATATTTGGGGTGTATGTATTTCTTCACTGTATATCCTCTGAAAACAGTTTGAAAACAATGAAGAACCCAGTAGCAATGTGCATCCTTAGCACCCAGATTATGGTCTCTAAAATACATTTCCCACTAAAAGGAAACAGAAATTCATAGTTAAATGGCTGATTCTATCACAGTAGACAGTGTATAAAATAAATCTGAAATATCTTGTAGGATCAGACAGCAAGGAAGCCATCAACGACTAGTAAAGTTATGTCAACAGAACTTAGAAGTCAACTTAATGAGGTACAAACTGGCCAAAAATGGGCTATTTTATCATTTTAGCTTCAAAAATGATAATAAACTGTGGACTGAGAACCAAGTATGATTAAGTTTATGAGTTCATAAAGGTCATAAAATTAAAATCTAACTGGCCCCTTTTGGAGAACAACAAAGAATCAACTCATCATCTTGAATACTGTTAGATAAAGGGAACACAGCAAGCATTTGTTCTGTGTTTCCTACATGAAATACAGCAATGGGTAAAACCAAATAAGAGCTGAAGAGAACAAATCTTTATAAATGCATGCCAAATAAAAAATGACCAGAAAAAAGTGAGAGTTCACTAGTTTTGGAAAGTCACTGTTCTCCAAACCCCAACTAGAGGTAGGCTCTAAGTATCAATGGTTACTTCCATCATAAAAGAGAGACAGCCAGACAGTGAGTGCTTCCTGATGAAAGAATTCACCATCTTGCCAAGGCGGTCAACCTGAATCTGATCAAGCCTCTAGAGCTAACTTTAATTTACAGGAAACTGAGAACACAGCAGCATGTTAAACAGGTCCACAAGGATACAGTATGCACAATTCAGACCACGGGGAAGTCCAGAGAGACATGTCAGCCAATCACCAAATATAACTCATTTAGATCTGATTCAAATAAATGGAAAAAGAAAAACATATTAAGCCATCATGATTTTAATGAATAATTAAGTAGTGGGTTAGGTTAAAGACCTCCAAAATTTCTACTTTCCTCTGTTACGAAATATATGTCCATCCAAGGAAATGATCAGAATAGTAATTACTGTGGTCAGTATGAACCATATTCCCAAAGAAATGTAATTTCTTCTCTTACATTGCCTATGGAAACATTTTATTAGTTATGATAATTTATGTTTTTAATCCTTTCAGTTAATATACCCAGCAGCCATAGAACTAGAGCAGCTAAGAAGGCAGAAATGAACACAGTGACACAGCATCAGGCATGAATTCAAAAGCATTAAAAAGCAACTCATTCTTTGGTTTCTGAAATCAAGTAGGTCAAAATGTTCAAAGAAAACTATGAAATCTTTGTTTTCCTTTTTATCACTGATTTTTATTATAACAACTATGAAAAATTGCTTATAAATGTGGAAATACTGAATCACATATTAACAACTCCCATGTAAGGCCAATTTATTCCAGAGTGTCAGTAGTCCCCTCAGAAGTAATGTTCTGTTTTCCTACATTTCTGGGAAATTATTTTCCTGAATATGGTACTCTCACAAATTCTACAGCTTCAAACTTGAGAGTGGTTTTAACTTACTTAATTAAAAATAAATATTCCATACACATGCATCCCTATGCTTCCTTTGTCTGAGGTGGGGAACACCATCAGCTGTCTGCCCTCCCACGAAGGTCGGAGGCCTGCAGTTCCAGGCCCACCAGACAGCGCTTGCACCTGAGCTTCCAGGTTCCCACTTCTGAGCCTCTGAGTTATCAGCCAACTTTTACGACTTTATTTTAAAGCTGTCCTTTCTCACTGGCAGAAAAAATACACCATTACTTTCCTACCAGAACTCTCTTTTGATGACAGAAACAAGTTTGCACATCAAAAAGATACGAGGCTCCTTTTTATTTTGTCCTCTAAGGAAATAAAAGTTCATAGCCATGCTCCTGCACTATCTTCCCCATCCCATTCAAAGCCATCCTCAATTCTGTTTGTACTACTAAAATACTTTCATGCCAAGAGCATAGCAAGTTAAAATCTCTATCGGAAAATTAAATATAAACATCTCTCCTAATGACAAACTAGCTCTTTCGAACTCTACTGCAATGATACCTCATTTTAAAGAGTTAACCACTTCTTTCACACTCAAAGAACCCACTAAAAATTTAAATAATTTTCTTTTTCTAGGATTCATAGACAATGTGATTGTGGTCCCCTTTTAAATAGTATTTGAATAATTCAGTGAGACCATTTTCTCCTTCACAGAATGTATGAAAGGCTAAAATTTCTCTTCATGAAGTATCACCCATCTTTTGAAATCATTATTATTTATGTACTAAGACTTCACCATTTCAGTGAATTTTTAATTATATTTGAAGCTATTAATAAAAAAGAATGAAGAAATTCAACCAAGATGACTAGTTATATAAAAAAACCACATAACTTCCAAGCACAAGAGCCATGATTCATTAATATCATGACAGTATCTAGCACACAGCAGAGGCTCAAGCAACATATTCTGATGAACATAAGTATCGTGCAGTCAGCACTTGGTACGCTACAGCAAGTTTATGTGTGTTCAGCTGCCCACACAGTGAACTCCAGGAGCGCAAGACACATGCTTCATGGCTGGACCAGCATTTGGAACATAGCAGATAACAAATAAGTAAATATTGAAGGAACGAAGCAGGTGAACAGGCCTCACGCAAGAGAAAACTGTTCACTAATGTTATTTAGACACACTCTTACAGTCCATACTGCTTTTGACTTCCTAACTTTTGTATAATGAAGCACAACGACTATTTTGTACAAACCATCCAAATCTTGTCAAAAATACACTGTGGCTGTTACCCTTGGATGTTTTTAAACTTGTTGCTCATATTTACTACCAGTAGAGAGACTAGGAAAATGGTATAATCGTACAGATTCGCGTCTGGAGGCTCTAGGAGGGTGAAGTGTGTACTTACTTCAGGTGTCAGTAGTGCCATCCAGCTGACCAGCTTCCCCAAGGCCTTGAGCACTGGAGACACTGATAAACCAGGAATGTACGTAAAATGCCTTCCTGAGAGCATGAGCTGTTTTAGCAAATTGTTGAAACTGATGAGGGAGTCATGGGAACCCCCAATTTATAGCTGGTCAGTCAGAAGGATGGGTGGCCCAGGACTGTGACTGACATCTGAAATGGGGGCAGTCTTGTAAGGATGAGCCCTTCAACTTGGATCTAATGCTAAGTCCAGGTAGTTAGTGTCAGGACCAAACTGAATGGCAGGACATGCCATTTGCGTCCAGAAGTTCAGAGAATTGGTTGTTCAGGCAACACCCCAGGGCCACAAGTACTTGGAACATGAAAATTGAAATGACAGACACCAAGAAAGACCTACAGGGGGTGTGAACTGAGTACTGAAGGATGACCTAGAGTTTGGCCAGTTGAGGAGGTCTGGGGAGGTGGGAGAAAGCTGCACAGGCAGAAGGAAGAGGGTACGTAATGATGGAGGAATGCAGGAGAACATGTGGCCTACCTGCTCTGGTGGATGAAACATGAAAAGCTGGGCCCACAGAGGTGAAGGTGGGAGACCATCAGGGCAGGTGTGGTCGGTTATGGGCTCCGTGTCATTTTCAGTCAGGTATGACTATCACCTTGAACACTCCCGGAGGACTGTAAGCAAAGAGTGGACTCTATTTTTGTTTTGCAAATGTTAATACAAGACCAAAAATCCCTCCCATTCCTTGTCTGTATTTATTGTACGCATTTATTACAGGTCACTAGCTACTACTGTCATCACAGCTTCCCCAGGGTTTTGTATCAGAGACACTTCAAGTAGAAACACTAAGCTATGATTTGAGATCCCTGAGATTCTGCCATGGTCTCTGGAAAACCAGCATCTCTAACTTGCCAGTGGGATGTATTTGCCAGAGTCCCTCTCCCATGGCAGATGCTGTGCTCTCTGCACATGAACTTGGTCCACAGACAAAGGATGTGTTTGGCTTTGGCTCAAGGAAAATAAATCCTTATCAGACCCTGTTTTGGTTCAGGGATTTTGCTCCACACACTTGAATACACCCAGCATTTGCAGCTGAGATTGAATAGCACACACATACTCTCTTAGCCTCACAAACTACCACACATTAGAGAAGGAAGGATGTTAAGGTCCTAGATTCCCAGGTCCTCAGCTTCCTCCATCAGCTTCTAGAACACCATCCTGCTTGGCGCCTAAGCAGAGGACACCGAGCTCAGAGAACGTAACCACACAGCAGTTCTCAAGGTGTGGCGGAGGAATCCCTGAGAGCCCCTGAAACAGTTTCAGGTGGTCCTCTACATTGAACTAGTTTCGTAATAATCTAAAATGTTGTCTGCATCTCACTGTGCTGACATTTACACTGATGACACAGAAGCAATGGTTGGTTAAACTACTGGTGCTTTCTAACAAATCAAGGCAGTTCCAGCAGTCACTGTATCCTTCACTCCATGCACATGAAATGGAAAAAAAAAAGAGGCCAGGCTCACTTCTGAATGTCTCTGATTGCCTAGGAAAATGTATTAAAATATTATTAAACCCAGCCAGTGAGCACATGGCTGCTTAGAGTCTGTGTGACTAAACGGGGAGCACCCATATGTGCTTGTAGCACACACAGAGGATACCAGTTGTCACAAGGAAATGCCCTGTGTCAGGAGTTCGGTTGAGCTGGAGACAGCTGAGCACTGAGATGTCTGGGCCGCGTGCATCAGAGGGGCCTCCTGAGGCAACAAGCCAGCGGGAGAGGGAAGCCCTTACTGACTGCGATGACACAGGCAAGGCTGAGACAGGAGAACATGCCTACCCCCTGGTCCATTTTCTCCTGTGGAAGGGCACACCAGTCGAGGGTCAGGTGAATCCGCACAGGGTCTCTTACTGGTGAGAGACAAACGGGAGGCTCTGGCAGTTTTATGGATCAGGTTGGGAGAAGGGCTCAAGGTCAGGCTTGGAGCAGAAAATACTGGCACTGAATCAGAGAGGGGAGAAGTGTCTTTACTTTTCCCCTCATTCCCCATAAGCAGAGGCACCTGAGGAAGACCTCAGACAAAGGACCTAGGAATGAAGGTGCCCAGGCAAGGAAGGGGGTGGGGGCCCAGTCCTTGACTGCTACACCGCTCAGAGACTGCAGTGCACTGGCTGGGCATCAAATGTGGTGTGGGGAAGGCAGCTCTCCCGTCTGGGGCCTGCAGATAAAGCCTTTTTAGTGGCTGATGGTCAGGCCTGAAAAATCACATAGGTTTTTAACCAGAAGCCTGCTCCTCATTAAGGACATTACATGGAAATGTGACTGAGTTGCAAGCACAACTAGCAACTTTCTTACAGAGCTCCGTTTTTATTTGAAAGAGCGACTGACAACTGTGGTTATACTGAAACAGGTACCTGGCAGACATTTTCACAAACATGAACAAAGTGAGTCTGTCACTTCAAGGAAAACAACTGATAGTATTTGTTGCCAATGACAGAATGCAAGCTGCCAAGCAAAAACTAGAATTTTGGAAAATGTGTACCCATCACAGTGAGCCCTACAATTATTACAGACTTCGGAGTTCAGTGGTATGTTAATAATTGCAACTGCAATGGCTTGAATTGTGTCCCTCAAAAAAAAAAAATCTGTTGAAGTCCTAACCCCCAGTACCTCAGAATGTGGTCTTATTTGGGAAAAGTGTCTTTACAGAAACAATCAAGATAAAATGAGGTCATTAAGGTAGGCTCTAATATGACTCGTCTCTTTAAAAGGGGAAATTTGGACATGAAGACTGTCAACCTAAACTTTCTGGGAGACAGTAATTAAGCAGAAGCATGTATTTGGGATCAAATAATTGCAATTTGGGGTACACATATTTGGGCAGCAACCCAAACAATGTCCCACTAGGAAGCAAAAATCAGGGATTTTCAAGGCAAAAAGGGAGTGCTTGTGTACCCTGTTCACAAATAATTTTGACTGGTGTTGGTGGCAAGAAACCAGTCGTGGCTAAACACAGCTGGTTGCTGGGCCACCACTGCGCAAATGTCCATCACTGTGGCAAGCTGCAGGCATTCCTCTGTGCAGGGTCCTGGGAGTATTCGCAGTTTGGCCCAGTTCAGAAGTTCATTGTTCCATCTGGTGAGGACGTGCAGAGGACCCACCTCCTTAATGGCGTTCCAGTTCCACTTAAAAATCCCTTGACACAAGTGACTCTATTTTACTTTACGTTTCACACAACATGCACAGAGGGAAACGAATGTGAAGATGCAGGATTGCAGTGATGCACCAGCAAGGCAAGACTGCCCACGACTGCCAGCAAACCCCAGAAGGAGAAGATCACCCTGCACTTCAGAGGGAGTACGGCTCTACCAATCCCCTAGATTCTGACTTCTGGAGGCAATACACTGCTGTTGCTTGGTCACCCATTTGGTGGTATTTTGTTACAGCAGCCCTAGGAAACAGACATGGTGATTCTCCCACACTGTAACATGAAATGTGCTGCACTGGGAAGCAAGGTGTACTACGGTGAGCTAGTACTTTCCAAATCAATGTGTAAAGTTACAAAATCATGCTCTGGTGAAATATCCATTCAAGTTTTAATGGGTTTCAGAGCAGCAGAGCATAAAGAGTCACTGATACAGGTTGACATAACACGAATCCTGCTCTAAAAATCACCACTTGTTCACTTTGGGAATCACATCAAAGGAGAATATCCACAATTATCTGAAAAGGCTGTTAAAATTCTTCCCTCTAGAACTACGTATCTGTATCATGGCACATTTTCTTTACACACTTCCCACAAAAGAACACACTGCAACAAATTGCCTGCAAAACCAGGTGTAAGAATTGTATTATATTAAGCCAAATGTTAACAATACTTGTAAAAGTACAAAACATCTCTATTTTATTTTGAGAAAATAATAGTTGCCCACATAAAAATATGCTAATTATGTTAACATCTACTGAGTTTGTTATTTTTTGATGAATTAATATTTTTAAACTTCCTCAGTTTTAATTTCTAATGCAGCAAACATTGAAAGCCCAAACATAAAAGCTTTTGGGATCCTCAGTAATTCTAAGAGTCAAGGGGCCCTGAGGTCAGAGCTTGAAGACTGCTCCTCTACCAAATACTCACCTTTGTGGCTCCCTGCAGTCTGGTTCTCCCACCCCTGGGAACTGAGTTAGGTTGGCTGGAGGCTGGGGATCCCTCCCTTCCTTTCTCGGAGAAAGTGTGTTTTATGACTCTCCTGAAGAAGTGAGTGGGCATGGCAGTGTGGGCCCACTTACTGCAGGGGCCACATGGGAGACGCATCTTCAGAGAGCCAATCCAAGGTAGAAGAAAAGAGCACTGGGCCCCTCCCACAAAAATCACATGTCCAGCACCCAGAGAGCTACCCAGGGGCCCCAGGAGCCTTCTCATCAGCACCACCAACAGTGGGTCCTGTGGAGAGTCTTAGGACTTGGGACCCACCACAAGAGAGCCTGTGCACCTGAACTGGACTCCAGAGCCAGCATTTTCCAGGAGCATCTCAAAGCACTCTAGAGCAGCTGGTCCCTGGGCCACACGTGAGACACGGTGCCAGCGGGAGGGCTGTGCTCCCAGCAGCAATCCGGTATTAGGGGAACTGCTGGCGAGCTCAGTGCTGAGGTCCAGTGACTGCATAGACGAACTGCTCCATGACACCCAGAAAGAACTCACACCTCATGATTTCATACAGATCAAGGAAGACATGCTGGTTACAAGAAGGACACACTATGTGCTCTGGGTAACTGTAAGAGGAGGAAAAGACTGGTCAGTCTGGGACCCTATGTGGGAGAGTGGCCCTTGCAGTGGACTCACCTAGGAAATAAAACTGATGCAGAAGGAGTATCAAGTACCCAGCTCCAAGGGGCCTCTCCTCCCTCACTCCCTTTTGAAATGTCATTTGCTGTTACCCTTACATGGGGCGCCCACGACAGTAATATCTACATGATATTACCTTGAGAAAAGCACAGTTCATTTAACTGTCAAGTAAACACAATCCTTGCTTCTCTTCACAGAGACAGAATGACAGTACAATTGTAGGTAAAACCAAAGTCAGAAAGTTACTGACACTATATTGTATCCCTATGTAATTTGTGCCAATTATTTTTGGAGAAGATTGAGAACATCAATATCATATGGGATAGACTTAAATACTGTACTTACCCTATCACAAATAAGCAAATTAGCCTTTAGCTTTATAAATCAGCCTTTTGTGTTAGGTTATTCGCCTAGACTTTCCAAGTCCAGCAAAAAATCCTTCCTGCTCCTAAGATTTCCCCACCCCCAGCCTACATGTTTATCAGACTTATCCTTCTAAAACAGAAGTCTGTTTAGATATCTACACTGTGCCATGCTACCACACATCTCCCCTTCACTGGGTACCTTCTGGTTGGGCATTCAGCAGCTGGTTTTCACCATCATCACTTTCCTAACCACAGACCCCTAATGTCCACCGTATGCTCCCCATGTCACACATGAAGAAAATGAAGTTCTAAGAGCTTAAACACATTTATTTGGTAAAAAAGTCATTGTCTGCTGGAGTAGAGCCTCTGCCAGCAGAAGGCTCTTCCCCTAAGCCGATACTCCAAGCCCCTCTCCCAGGCTAAGGGGGCTTGGATACACTGACAGTATCAGGTTCTAAATCAAAGCAGCTGAGGTCACTTCCTTGGCTGGTATCCCTGAATAGCTCAGCTGGCCTTACCCATCTCCTACAGTGACACGTGGGATTCTACTGGAAACAGGCTACTGTCAGGGCTAGTCACGGGTGGAGTCCGAACTCTCCCAACAGTGCCAAGGAGAGCTTTGTGTCAAGCCTCTGAATCACACAACAGCACAATAAAAATAAGAATGACTAGGAGATTCAAGATGGCGGCGTGAGAGGTGAGACAGAGAACTCCTCCCAAAAACACTAACAGTATGAAAATATAGTTAATTAATACAACTAACCCTAAAATGGCAACAGGAAATAAGGCTGCACCAGACTGCATACAGACCTCACGAACACAGCATACCTGACAAAACAGGGTAACATACTGGAACCATCATCCAGCAGGACCCAGACCCTTTCCCAACCCCAGCTCACTAGCAGGAGGAAGAGAAATGGAGCAGGGAGGGGGTGGAAGCCTGGGACTAATGAACACCTAGCCCTGGAGGTCAACTTTGCAAACAAAAACCTACACCGTGTGGTGCTCTGGAGGATGGGGAGCTAGGACAGGTGGAAGGTCTGAGTGTATAACTATGGCTCCTCTATGGTATATTAATTGACTGTATATGTTTGGGTTAATATCTGGACTCTCTATTCTGTTCCGCTGGTCTGTGGGTCTGTCCTGTGCCAGAACCAAATTGTCTTGATTACTGTGGCTTTGTAGTAGAGCTTGAAGTTGGGAAGCAAGATCCCCCCTGCTTTATTCTTCCTTCTCAGGATTGCTTTGGCTATTCGGGGTCTTTTGTGCTTCCATATGAATTTTTAAACTATTTGTTCCAGTTCATTGAAGAATGCTGTTGGTATTTTGACAGGGATTGCATTCTGTAGATTGAATCTGTAGATTGCTTTAGGCAGGAGGGCCATTTTGACAATATTAATCCTTCCCACCCAAGAGCATGAGATGAATTTCCATTTGTTAGTGTCCTCTTTAATTTCTCTTAAGAGTGTCTTATAGTTTTCTTTCACTTCCTTGGTTAGGTTTATTCCTAGCTATTTTATTCTGTGTATTAATTTTGTATCCTGCAACTTTGCTGAATTCAGATATTAGTTCTAGTAGTTTTGGAGTGGTGTCTTTAGGGTTTTTATGTACAATATCACATCATCTGCAAACAGGGACAGTTTGACTTCTTTACCCATCTGGATGCCTTGTATTTCATTGTTTTATCTGATTGCTGTGGCTAGGACCTCCAGTACTATGTTGCATAAAAGTGGGGAGAGTGGGCATCCTTGTCTTGTTCCCGATCTTAGGTGTTGTCATATATGGCCTTTATTATGTTGATGTACTTGCCCTCTATACCCATGTTGTTGAGAGATTTTATCATGAATCGATGTCGAATTTTGTTGAATGCTTTTTCTGCATCGATGGAGATGATCATGTGGTTTTTGTCCTTCTTTTTGTTAATGTAGTGGATGATGTTGATGGATTTTCGAATGTTGCACCATCCTTGCATCCCTGAGATAAATCCCACTTGATCATGGTGTATGATCCTCTTGATGTATTTTTGAATTCGGTTTGCTAATATTTTGTTGAGTATTTTTGCATATATGTTCATCAGGGATATTGGTCTGTAATTTTCTTTTTTTGTGGGGTCTTTGCCTGGTTTTGGTATTAGAGTGATGCTGGCTTCATAAAATAGGTTTGGAAGTATTCCCTCCTCTTCTATTTTTTGGAAAACGTTAAGGAGAATGGGTATTGCTTCTTCTCTAAATATCTGATAAAATTCAGTGGTGAATCCATCTGGCCCAGGGATTTTGTTCTTGGGTAGTTTTTTGATTACTGATTCAATTTCATTGCTGGTAATTGGTCTGTTTATATTTTCTGTTTCTTCCTTGGTCAGTCTTGGAAGGTTGTATTTTTCTAGAAAGTTGTTCATTCCTTCTAGGTTATCCAGCTTGTTAGCATGTAGATTTTCATGGTATTCTCTAATAATTCTTTGTATTTCTGTGGTGTCTGTTGTGATTTTTCCTTTCTCATTTGTGATTGCTTATGTGTGTAGATTCTCTTTTTTCTCCTACTAAGTCTGGCTAGGGGTTTATCTATTTTATTTATTTTCTCAAAGAACCAGCTCTTGGTTTCATTGATTTCTTTCTATTGTTTTATTCTTCTCAATTTTATTTATTTCTTCTCTGATCTATATTATGTCCCTCCTTCTGGTGACTTTGGGCCTCATTTGTTCTTCTTTTTCCAATTTCAGTAATTGTGTCTTTAGACTATTCATTTGGGAATGTTCTTCCTTCTTTAAATAGGCCTGGATTGCAATATACTTTCCTCTTAGAACTGCCTTTGCTGCATCCCACAGAAGTTGTGGCTTTGTGTTGTTGTCATTTGTCTCAATATATTGCTTGATCTCTGTTTTAATTTGGTCATTGATCCATTGATTATTTAGGAGCATGTTTTTGTGAAAGGTTGAGAAAGCCTCCATGTATTTGTGAACCTTTTTTGATTTCTTTGTACAATTTATTTCTAGTTTTATACCTTTATGATCTGAGAACTTGGTTGGTAGAATTTCAATCCTTTTGAATATACTGAGGCTCTTTTTGTGGTCTAGTAGATGGTATATTCTGGAAAATGTTCTATGTTCACTTGAGAAGAATGTGTATCCTGCTGCTTTTGGGTGTAGAGTTCTGTAGATATCTGTTAGGTTCGTCTGTTCTAGAGTGTTGTTCAGTGCCTCTGTGTCCTTACTTATTTTCTGTCTGGTTGATCTGTCCATTGGAGTGAGGGGTGTGTTGAAGTCTCCTAAAATGAATGCATTGCATTCTATTTCCTCCTTTAATTCTGTTAGTATTTGTTTCACATATGTCGGTGCTCCTGTGTTGGGTGCATAGATATTTATTATGGTTATGTCCTCTTGTTGGACTGACCCCTTTATCATTATGTAATGTCCTTCTTTATCGCTTGTTACTTTCTTCGTTTTGAAGTCTATTTTGTCTGATACAAGTACTGCAACCCCTGCTTTTTTCTCCCTATTGTTTGTATGAAATATCTTTTCCCATCCCTTCACTTTTAGTCTGTTTATGTCTTTGGGTTTGAGGTGAGTCTCTTGTAAGCAGCAGCATATAGATGGGTCTTGCTTTTTTATCCATTCTATTACTCTGTGTCTTTTGATTGCTGCATTCAGTCCATTTACATTTAGGGTGATTATCGATAGCTATGTACTTATTGCCATTGCAGGCTTTGGATTCGTGGTTACCAAAGGTTCAAGGGTAGCTTCTTTACTACCTAACCATCTACCTTTAACTCAGTTATTATGCTATTATAAATACAGTCTGATAATTCTTTATTTCTCTCCCTTTTTATTCTTCCTCCTCCATTCTTTATATATTAGGTGTTTTATTCTTTACTCTTTTGTGTTTCCCTTGACTGCTTTTGTGGAAATCTGATTTTATTTTTTGCCTTTAGTTAGTATTTGGTTGGTCTGCTTTCTTTGCTGTGATTTTATTTTCTCTAGTTACATCTGTTTAGCCTTAGGAGTACTTCCATCTAGAGCAGTCCCTTTAAAATACCCTGTAGAGGTGGTTTGTGGGAGGCAAATTCCCTCATCTTTTGCTTATCTGGAAATTGTTTAATCCCTCCTTCAAACTTAAATGATAATCTTGCTGGATACTGTTTTATTGCATTAAATATATCATGCCATTCATTCTCTTCTGGCCTGAAAGATTTCTGTTGAGAAGTCTGATGATAGCCTGATGGGTTTTCCTTTGTAGGTGATCTTTTTTCTCTCTCTGGCTCCCTTTAATACACTGTCCTTATCTTTGATCTTTGCCATTTTAATTATTATATGTCTTGGTGTTGTTCTCCTTGGGTCCCTTGCATTGGGAGATCTGTGGGCATCCATTGTCTGAAAGACTATTTCCTTCCCCAGCTTGGGGAAGTTTTCAGCAATTATTTCTTCAAAGACACTTTCTATCCCTTTTTCTCTCTCTTTCTTCTTCTGGTACCCCTATTATGTGAATATTGTTCCGTTTGGATTGGTCACACAGTTCTCTTAATGTTCTTTCATTCCTAGAGATCCTCTTATCTCTCTCTGCCTCAGCTTCTTTGTACTCCTGTTCTCTGGTATCTAGTCCATTAACAGTCTCTTGCACCTCATCCAGTCTGCTGTTAAGTCCTTCTATTGATTGTTTCATTTCTGTTATCTCCCTCTGGACTTCATCCCTTAGCTCTTGCATATTTCTCTGCAGCTCCAACAGCATGGTTATGACTTTTATTTTGAATTCTTTTTTAGGAAGATTGGTTATATATATCTTGCCAGGCCCGCTGTCTGGCATTGTTTGAGTGATTTTGGACTGGACCAAGTTCTTCTGCCTTTTCATGGCTATAGAAGTGATTGCTGGCAGGTGGCGCGTGTATCGGCTGGGAGAATAAAGTCCCTTCCTGCTTGCTAGTCGCCTTGCCCTTCTCCGTGCCTGTGCCGGTTACCTGCACACAGGGAGCAGTCTCTGGGTTAATTTCCTGAGCTGCCGTGAGTGGGCCGGCCCTTGGGATGGCCTATGCTACTGCCAGAGGTCGCAGGAGCATGGTGTGTGTTCTCCTGTGAGAACGGTGCCCCTTTGTGCCTTCCAGACTTTGCGCCGGCTTCCTCTGTCTGCACTGGGCAGCTGCACGCTGGCGACAGCCTCTGGGTCTGGCCCGGTTAGCTGCACTCTGGGAGAAGACTGTGTGGGTGGGGCTGCTCCCCGGCTGGTGCTCAGCAGTGGTGGGACAGCTGGTTTGCTTGCAGTGCTGGCGGGGGAATGAATGGCAGGCTGCTTCTCACTGTGAGGGCTTCAGAGCTGTGTTGCCACCCAGGAGGTTAGGGCGCCTGAAGTTCCTTAAGATTCCCAGCCTGCTGGGCTGAGTGTGCAGGAACAATTTTGCCCACCTGTTAAGCCCTTGTCCCTTTAGGACTTTTAAAATGCCCACTTTTCTTTTGTCCCAGGGGAGCCGGCTGTGGGGGCTCACTCACAGTCTCCATCTCAGATTTTACTTTTCCGTTTCTCTAATATGCAGTACACCATGCAATGTGCGTCTGTGCTCCCGGTGCAGATTACTAGGGCTGGTTATTTAGCAGTCCTGCACTTCCACTCCCTCACTACTCTGATTCTTTTCCTCCCACCAGTGAGCTGGGGTTGGGGGAGTGCTTGAGTCCTGCTGGGTCACACCTTTGTATCCTACCCTTTTCGTGAGCTAGTGAGTTCTCGCAGATGTAGATGTAACCTGGCTGTTCTACTATATCTTCTGGTTTCTCTTTTAGGAATAGTTGTATTTGCTGTATTTACAAAATATATACGGTTTTGGGAGGAGAGTTCCGCCACCCTACTCATGCTGCCATCTTGAGCACTCTTCCTTAATTACGTTTTGTCTCTCTGTGCTTTCATAGTGATAAGCGTCTTTGTTTCTTTGCTATTTCATTCTATTTCCAAATCTCCACTTTATTTCTGATAGTAGGCAGAGGGGTGGGGGGCAGCTGAGAGCTCAGATTTGGGCCTGCGTGTTCCCATCGCCTGGATGACCCTTATGGAACTGTAGCTGCAGGAGCCTGCCTGAAAATCTCCCTTCTTTGGGATGTTTTCAGAATATAATCTCACTCCGTCCTGGGCTCTGTGGCTCCCTGAATCCTGGGGTGGTGGGGGCTGGTCCCCGGACTGTGCAAATCCAAGTGGACAGGGGACACCAGGTGACCCTGGCTTCAGGAGCTTGCCAGGGAGGTTTCTCTACGTGGAGAAGTTCAGCAAGGTCCCACTCCCTCCCTCTGCACTTTCCTTCCCTCAGCTGCCCACAAGGCCACTGACATTCTAGTACTCCTCTCACTATGACGGATTCCTTCCTAAGCTGCACTCTTCCGAACTGCTGGAGAATTCTCTCTCATTCAGTCAAGAACCCTCCCCAGTCCAGGCTGAAGTTTCACCTAGTGCACAGGGAGAGACCTCCCAGACACAGCTGCCCAGCAACACTTTTTTTCCAAAATAGACCAAAATGAATATAAATGTTCATTTCTGAATTTGGGGCTTGGGGTAGAGTTACCTGTAAATAGTCTTTCCAGGTGAACGGGAACACCAGCTCACGCTCAGTGGGAGTAGGAATTCCAAGCTCCCAGGCTTCTGCCTTTTTTTGTTCCAGAGACGCGGGTCCAAGAACCAGGACAGGCCAAGGTAGGGACCAGTTTCTGGGATCCCCTGCGCTCTGCACAGCCAGGACCCACTTACCGCAGGTAAGGCTGCTTTTGCGCTTGGAAGGGGCTGGGGCAAAGGGATAGCTAGGCACAGAAGGATGTGGTAACTCGGATAATTTTCCTAAGTGGGAGTAAACCTTACTAGGGATCCTGGACGCAGTTTCTCTCCTGCTACCTTTCAGGATAATGTCTTTTCCTTTTTATTTTTAACCACCGGCTCCCCACCTAGGCCCCAAATAAACCGTTAAGTCAAATCTAGGCCCAATTCCTGGGCAGCAACAATGTCGCTGCTATTTGGTCCTACATCAGCCTAGTGGCCCCGCCCCCAACCACCCAAGAGGGAGGGGATTCTGGGAGGTCCCCAGAAGGAGGAAGGCACTTAAACAGTGCTCCTCACAGCTGAACCTAAGGCAAACCCTTCTGTCTGTGGGCCCCAAAGAACCCCATCCTGCCTCTTCTCCCCACCCTTCCTCCTCCCCGTACCCTCCAGCTGTCCCTCTAAAACCTTATACTCTTCTCACTCTGTGAGGATGAGAGGGCAACATTAGCAGGCATAGAGGGAATGGGACACCCTTGTCCACAGACCCCTACCTCTAGGTCTTTACCTGATGCTCCTAATGAGTCAGTACTGGAATAAGAACTCTGTGTCCATGGCAATGCCAAACAATAGATTCCAGGTGGTCCTGAGATCATACTACAGTGGGGAATACAGTACACTTCTTCCAGATGGCAGACTTAAAAATAGACACTGTTCTCCTTAAGATGGGGGCGGGGGTGCCAAGATCAAAGATACCAGGGTAATCTTAGAGCAGACTGTCCAGCCTGTTAGTTTTTCTCTGGCATCCAAAGGAGGGGATGCTTCTTAAATACTTGATTCTGAAGGTTACATTGAAATTTTGGCTTTCCCTGTAGGTTGGAGAGAGTGACCAGAGGGCTGACTGTTTTCTGGCTAATAATAAATTTAACTGAAATAGGTAAGATTGATACAGGACACAGAAAAAAAAAATACTTCATTGACACAAGTTATCATTTCAAAGAATTGAGAGGAAACAACCAAATACTAGCTGTAAATAAAAATATACTCCTGTGAAGTAAATCTAAAAGTTGGAAACAAAGGCCAAACAAATAAAAACAAATATAGAAAGACAGTTTTTTAAATGTAGATGAAGCATTAGAAATTTCTGTATGGAAATTATAATATAAAAATAACCACAAAGAGAGGAATTGAGAAAGACCACTTTGATAGTCTGTGTTTGTACATGTTCTGATTTTGAATGGTTACAGTTGAAGACATGGAAAAAGAAATTCATATTTATTTAGTATTTCAGTAAATCACTTTGTAAGACACAAAAATGAATAAACTGAACCTAGATTCAAGATGGCAGCATGAGAGGTGAGACAGAGAATTCCTCCCAAAACCACATGTAGTGTGAAAATATAGTTAATACAACTAGCCCTAAAACAGCAACAGGAAAGAAGGCTGCACCAGACTGCATACAGACCTCACGAGCAGAGCAGACCTCATGAAACAGGGTAATGTACAAAAGCCTTGATCTGGTGGGACCTCAGCCCTTCCCCCACCCCAGCTCACCGGTGGGAGGAAGAGAAACAGAGCAGGGAGGGGGTGGAAACCTAAGACTGCTGAACACCCAGTCCTGAAGGTCAGCTTTGGAGCACAAACCTACATTGTGTGGTGCTCTGTAGGTTGATGGGGTTGGGGAGCTGGGACAGGCAGAGTGCCTGAGAGACTGAGATTCGGCCGTTGGTGGAGGACAGGGATCCACATCCAGCCTCTCTGGGATAAAGGAAAGACGGGTGGTCTGAGTGGCTTCCTAGCAGTGAGAGGGCTGCTGAAGGGGGAGGGGTTGCACAGAGCTTGCTGCACAGGACAAGGAATAGGTGGACAAGGTTGTCTGGGTGCACTCTGCCCAGCAGGTTGGGAACTTTAAAGAGCTTCAGGTGCTCCATCCCCCTGGCTGCCTGCTCAGCTCTGAGGCCCCCCACTGTGACATGCACCCTGCTGCACCCTCCTACTGACCTGCAGGCCCCTGCTCACAAACCAGCAGTCACTGCGATGGTGTCAGGCCAGCCAGGGGGAGGCCCCGCCTACAACAGCTAGAGACGCCAAGCACAGAGGCTTATACTGTGTGCTCGGCCCAGTGGCTCTGATACTGGAGACAGGCACTGAAGCCTGGAATCAGGAAACAGCTCTTACCTCCCCTCAGGCACCAGTGCCACTCCCCTATGACCCCAACCTCACTCTAGGAGCTGAGCAGCTCCAGAGACTAAAGCTTCTGGGCACTAGAGGGCACCACATAGAATTATGAAATGTCAAAGGAACCTGGTTCAGACCAAATTCTCACAAACCCCAGAAAAAGGACCAAATGAAACTGAACTTCCAATTTTCCTGAAAGAGAGTTTAAAATAAAAATCATAAACATGCTTATGGAGGTACAGAAAAATATTCAAGAACCAAGAAACAAATTTAAGACAGAGAGTCAATCATTAAGAAATTCCATATCTGAAATGAAACATACAATGGAGGGATTTAAAAGAAGATTAGAAGTAGTAGAAGAGACGGTAAATGGAATAGAAATTAGAGAAGAAGAATACAAATAAGCCGAGGCACAGAGAGAAAAAAGAATCTCTAAGAATGAAAGAATATGGAGAGAACTGTGTGACCAATCCAAAAAGAAACAATTTTCGCATTATAGGGGTACCCGAAGAAGAAGAGAGAGAAAAAGGGATAGAAAGTGTTATTGAGGAGGTAATTGCTGAAAACATCCCCAATCTTGGGAAGGAGATAGTCTCTCAAGCCATGGAGGTACACAGATCTCCCAACACAAGAGACCCTAGGAAGACAACATCAAGACATATAATAATTAAAATGGCAAAGATCAAGGATAAAGACAGACTTTTAAAAGCAGCTAGAGAGAGAACAAAGATAACATACAAAGGAAAACCCATCAGGCTATCATCAGATTTCTCAACAGAAACCTTACAGGCCAGAAGGGAGTGGCACAATATATTTAATGCAATGAAGCAGAAGGGACTCAAAAAAATAATACTCTAACCAGCAAGGTTATAATTTAAATTTGAAGGAGGGATTAAACAATTTTAAGATAAGCAAAAGTTGAGAGGATTTACCTCCCACAAACCACCTCTACAGTGCATTTTGGAGGTACTCCTATAGATGAAAGTATTCCTAAGGCTAAATAGATGTCACCCAAGGGCTAGACAAAGAGTACAGAATTGATACCTAACATATAAAGAATGGAGGAGGAAGAAAAAGGAGGGAAAAAAAAGCCTTTAGATTGTGTTTGTAATAGCATATGAAGTGAGTTAAATTAGACTGTTATATAGTCAAGGAATTATCCTTGAACCTTTGGTAACCACGAATCTAAAGCCTGCAATGGCAATAAGTACATACCTATTGATAATCACCCTAAATGCAAATGGTATGAATGCACCAATCAAAAGATGTACAGTCACTGAATAGATAAAAAAACAAGACCCGTCTATACTCTGCCTACAAGAGACTCACATCAAACCCAAGGACATACACAGACTGAAAGTAAAGGGATGGAAAAGATATTTCATGCAACTAAAAAAGCAGGAGTTGCAGTACTTGTATCAGACAAAATGGACTTCAAAACAAAGAAAGTCACAAGAGACAAAGAAGGACATTACATAATGATAAAGGGGTCCGTCCAACAAGAGGATATAACTATTATAAATATCTATGCACCCAACACAGGATCACCTACATATGTGAAACAAATACTAACAGAATTAAAAGGGGAAATAGAATGCAATGCATTCATTCTAGGAGACTTTAACACACACCACTCACTCTGAAGGACAGATAAACCAGACAGAACATAAGTAAAGAGGCAGAGGCACTGAACAATGTATTAGAACAGATGGGCCTAACGGACACCTAGAGAACACTTCATCCAAAAGCAAGAGGATACACATTCTTCTCAAGTGAACATGGAACATTTTCAAGAATAGATCATATACTAGGCCACAAAAAGAGCCTCACTAAATTCAAAAAGATTGAAATTGTACCAACCAGCTTCTCAGATCACAAAGGTATGAAACTAGAAATAAATTACACAAAGAAAATGAAAAAGCCCACAAACACATGGAGGCTTAATAAAATGCTCCTAAATAATCAATGGATCAATGACCAAATAAAAACAGAGATCAAGCAACATATGCAGACAAATGACAACAATAATTCAAAACCACAAACTCTGTGGAATGCAGTGAAGGCCTTGCTGAAAGGGAAATACATTGCAATACAGGCATACCTCTGGAAAGAAGAACAATCCCATATGAACAGTCTAAACTAACAATTAACAAAACTAGAAAAGGAAGAACAAATGAGGCCCAAAGTCAGTAAAAGGAGGGACATAATAAAGATTAAAGCATAAATAAATAAAATCAGAAGAATAAAACAACAGAAAGAATCAATGAAAGCAAGAACTGTTTCTTTGAGGAAGTAAACAAAATAGATAAACCTCTAGTTAGACTTACCAAGAAAAAAAGAGTCTACACACATAAACAGAATCAGAAATGAGAAAGGAAAAATCACCACGGACACCACAGAAATACAAAGAATTATGAGAGAATACTATGAAAAATTATATGCCAACAAACTGGATAACCAGAAGAAATTGACAACTTTCTAGAATTATACAACCTTCCAAGGCTGACCCAGGAAGAAAAAGAAAATCTCAACAGACCGATTACCCACAATGAAATTGAATTGGTAATCAAAAAACTACCTAAGAATAAAATCCCTGGAGCAGATGGTTTCACTGCTGAATTTTATCAAACATTTAGTGTAGACCTAATACCCATCCTCCTTAAAGTTTTCCAAAAGTTAGAAGAGGAGAGAATATTCCAAAACTCATTCTACGAGGCCAATATCACTGTAATACCAAAACCAGGCAAAGACACCACAAGAAAAGAAAATTACAGACCAATATCCCTGATGAACATAGATGCAAAAATACTCAACAAAATATTAGCAAACTGAATTCAAAAATACATCAAAAAGATCATCCATCATTATCAAGTGGGATTCATCCCAGAGATGCAAGGATGGTACAACATTCAAAAATCCATCAACATCATCCACCACATCAACAAAAAGAAGGACAAAAACCACATGATTATCTCCATAGATGCTGAAAAACCATTCGAAAAAATTCAACATCCATTCATGATAAAAACTCTCAACAAAATGGGTAGAGGACAACATAATAACGGCCATACATGACAAACCCAAAGCCAACATTATATTTAACAGTGAGAAGCTGAAAGCTTTTCCCCTAAGATCAGACAAGGATGCCCACTCTCCCCACTTTTATTTGACATAGTTCTGGAGGTCCTAGCCACGGCAATCAGACAACATAAAGAAATAAAAGGCATCCAGATTGGTAAGGAAGAAGTCAAACTGTCTCTATTTGGGAATGACATGATATTTTACATGAAAAACCCTAAAGACTCCACTCCAAAACTATTAGATCTAATATAAAATGGCCATCCTGCCTATAACAAAGCCACTGTAATCAAGACAATTTGGTACTAGCACAAGAACAGACCCACAGACGAGTGAAACAGAATAGAGAGCCCAGATATAAACCCAAGCATATATGGTCAATTAATATGTGATAAAGGAGCCATGGATATACAATGGTGAAATGACAGCCTCAACAGCTGGTGTTGGCAAAACTGGACAGCTGCATGTAAGAGAATGAAACTGGATTATTGTCTAACCCCATACACAAAACTAAACTCAAAATGGATCAAAGACCTGAATGCAAGTTATGAAACCATAAAACTCTTAGAAAAAAACATAGACAAAATCTCTTGGACATAAACATGAGCAACTTCATGAACATATCTCCCCAGGCAAGGGAAACAAAAGCAAAAATGAACAAATGGGACTATATCAAACTAAAAAGCTTCTGTACAGCAAGGGACACCATCAGTAGAACAAAAAGACATCCTACAGTATGGGAGAATATATTCATAAATAACATATCCGATAAGGGGTTGACATCCAAAATATATAAAAAGCTCATTCACCTCAACAAACAAAAGGCAAATAATCCAATTAAAAAATGGGCAGAGGAGCTGAACAGACACTTCTCCAAAGAAGAAATTCAGAAGGCCAACAGGCACATGAAAAGATGCTCCACGTTAATCATCAGAGAAATGCAAATAAAAACCACACTGAGATATCACCTCACACCAGTTAGGATGGCCAACATCCAAAAGAGAAACAACAAACGCTGGCAAGGATGTGGAGAAAAGAGAACCCTCCTACACTGCTGGTGGGAATGTGAAATAGTTCAACCACTGTGGAAAGCAGTATGGAGGTTCCTCAAAAAACTCAACATAGAAATACCATTTGACCCGGGAATTCCATTCCTCAGAATTTACCCTAAGGATGTAGGAGCCCAGTTTGAAAAAGACATATGCACCCCTATTTACAATAGCCAAGAAATGGAAACAACCTAAAGTGTCCATCAGTGGATGAATGGATAAAGGAGATGTGGTACATATACACAATGGAATATTATTCAGCCATAGGAAGAAAACAAATCCTACCATTTGCAACAATATGGATGGAGCTAGAGGGTATTATGCTCAGTGAAATAAGCCAGGCAGAGAAAGATAAGTATCAAATGCTTCACTCATCTGTGGAGTATAAGAACAAAGAAAAAGCTCAAGGAATAAAACAGCAGCAGACTCACAGAACCCAAGAATGGACTAACAGTTACCAAAGGGAAAGGAACTGGGGAGGATGTGAGGGAAGGGAGGGATAAGGGGGATAGAGGGGCATTACAATTAGCACGTATAATGTAGTGGGCAGGGGACACGGGGAAGGCAGTATAACACAGAGAAGACAAGTAGTGATATTATAGCATCTTACTATGCTGATGGACAGTGACTGTAATGGGCTATGTGGTGGGGACTTGATAATAGGAGTCTAGTAACCATAATGTTGTTCATGTAACTGTACATTAATGATAGCAAAATAAAAAATAAAAAAATAAGAGGAATGACTAATATTTTCTGATCTCTGTCACATACTCCGCCAAACAGCAAAACTAGAAGGATACTCCTCTAAGCATCACATCTGGAATAGTCAGGAACAGCCCCATACCCTATGTGTAAATGTAACTTCAGGTCTGGGGACTGCTGCTCACACAGAGACATGCCTAAAAACCTCAGTGTTCTCAAGTATTTGAGATTCTGGACCCTTTTCAATGATCTAATGTTCTGTGCTTCTGGGGAGCAAACCCAAGGGTTAAGCTTGAGGAATTTAAATTATTAAAACAAAAAGTATTTTTAAATGTATTTTCTAGTGCTGAATTGGATTTTTGAAATTAAATGGAAAAATTTTGTATTTGTTTATTGGACTTGCTTTTTTTTTTTAAAGAATGTCTACAGTAAAAGCAAACAACAAAACAGAATAAGCATATCCTCTATAGGGGTACTCCCAGATTTACTCAATCTCTCCAAAGTTGTCCCACATTAACATGCTTCAAGTCAGAGCACTCAAGCGTAATGAGTCTCTTTATTTCCATTACCTAATCAATAAGAAGTAAAACGTCCAGCACTAACAAACAGCCATTTCAGCAAAAAGAGATTTATTCTGCTTGGCTTGTATTTCCTCATTAGTAAAGTAAATGAAAGAAAGTCTGATTTATCTGGATTTTTTTCCCCAATGAACAAAAAGTAATTTGGTGAATCCAGAGTTTTATTTTTCATTTTTCTAATTAAAACTAGCCAGTGGAACCTCTCTATCCCCAAACCACGGTATTAAATTTCAAGGAATCCTAAAGCATCTAGAGAGAATTTCATTTTTAGTGAACTGCAAGGCATTAAAATCAATTAATGAGCTGATGATGCAATTAATATGCTAGAAGGCTTTAATGGAAAAAAAGAAGATTTAGTGTTAACAAACATTACTTCTTTCAAAGAAATTTCTGAGACAGTGTTTTACTGAGTAAACTATGTCCTCAGGACCACTGAATCATAGGTGTATTTTTATTGTAGTTAATATTCATCAGCCTGCTTATTTTTTTTTTTTTTTGCAGTCAGCATTAATTTAGAGCCTGGGGTGCTGCCCCTGAACAGCACCTGTATATAATCCATAACCCAGAATAAGCCCGCTGACATAGCAAAGCCCTGCACGGAGGCCATGACTCCAAGTATCGCTCCGAAACTGACCCAGGCAAGTCTGTGCAGGGCCTTGCAGAGACCAGACTGCCCCACAGCCGGCCCAACAGGAGTTGCTTTTTCATAAAGATGACAAGGAGAGAGGCATTTAAAAAATATTTTCACATGTATTTTGTGTCTTAAACATATCCAGTTATTTTAATGATTACAAAGCAAAATGTACTAGCCTTAAGGCAAAGTGTGAGACACGACAGAGCAGTCGGGCATGTGGAGATGACAGCCTGAACCGTGGGATGAAGTATATTGTTGTGGAGGTGATGAGATTTCTACGCGTGCCCAGAGGCCATGCTATCCCCAGAGGAACCTGCACACCGTGTGGAGGGGGACAGCCCTGGATCTATACCCAGCTCAGAAGCTCAGAGTCACAAAAACTTGGGCAAATCCTTCTGCCTCTCAGTGTCTCAAATGCTCTGTGTATGAAATGGAGATGCTAACTAACATGCAACATTGTTTTGAAAATTAAATGAGATAATGCACACTAAAAAAATCTAGTGTAGCACCTTACATGTAATAGACGTTAGCGGGGAAGCGCACTTGGTCCCTCCTCCAGACTAGGTTCACCCATTCCAAAGACAAAACGTGCTCCACTGTGGACACACGCTCAGGTCAGCTCCTTTATTGTCAAAGGAGTTCCATCAAGGATATGTCATGAATGACAGTCAGTGTTGTGACAATTCTGTGTGACCTGAACACTTGTTAACAGTGGGCATACAGAGCCCAAGAGAAGTTGCCCCTTCCAGCGAACTTCAGCTCCAGATGCAGCATCTGAAGAGTTCAGACTTTCCAGGGGTTGAGCACAGACAGGCACAGCTGTGCCTAGGAACAGAACAGCAAACGAGGTTTCAGTCTTGAATCCAGAGTGGCCTTGGAGTCCTTTAAAGTAGCAAACTGTTCAGGCTTATTTCCGAGTCTTCCACTATACTCACCCAACAGCGTTACCAGGGAAGCAGCCCCAGGAAGACAGGCCCAGGACTGCCCAACAGGCCTCTCATCACCTGTAGACCAAGACCACAGATACCCCTCCTGGCTACTGGATGCTTCAGTGATGCTGCCCAACAGGTAAGGAGCCACAAAGCTACGCTGTGTGAGGTGCATATTTGTATGAACCTCACGTGGTTTTCATAAGGAAGGACTGTCACTAAATACTCATCTCTTGCCTCGTTCCCGGCCTTTCAATTCCCACAAAACTAAAATAAGTCACCTGACAGAGGGTGTGAGAGAGGAAATTAGCTGCCTATGGGAAGCACAGAATGGAATCTTCTCTGCACCATAAATTTTACCTTGTCAGTGACAAGGCTGGGAAGTTGTGCGAAAGCACGGTTTTGCTTTCTCATTAATTAGGGTGCTATTTGATTCCCATCTGCTAAGTTCTTACTTCTCTTCTGGTTCAAAACTCAAGTAGAAAAGAGTAGCTGCTAATGTACCAGGCCCCCTCAAAGCCATCAAATAATCCAAGGAAGAAAGTAATGTGTATCATTAAGAAAAATTAATAAAGAGCTGTGATGGTTGAAAGAGAAACAGCTTCTCTTGGTTGCTTGGAGGACAGAAAATTTCACTGAGGGAGTGAAACTGGGGTGGCCCTTGAAGAACTGAAAAAAGTAAGCAGTCAGATTCAAGCGCTTGAACAGATGTAGACATGGATCTACAAATATGGATCAGAAAACCGGTAAGTTTGACTAACACACAGCAGGGCCTCGACAACCAGCACAGCCTAAGGACACTGAATTTTGCTCAGTGAAAAATAAGAAAACACTGAGGACACATTAAAAGTCTCAAATGTTGTAGTTAGAATTTACCTTTGGATATCGGTGAAATGTTAAAGGATATCTTTATGAGAGTGAGTTTATTGGGTATACATAGTAAAGTTGGAATAACACAAAGAAAAGTAACCTGGCTCTTGCATAAAGATAATGAAATTCACAAAACTCTGTGTTGTTTTAATGGATGATCAATTTCATACAACTGCACATCATGCAGTCACTAAGATAATACTTTTGAAAAGTACTTAAGAAAATGCTGAAGAAATGCTAAATAAGAAAAGGAGGATTTAGAATATTAAGTCCAGTAGTAGTAGAATCTCAATTTTGTTATAGATAAAAATAAAGAAAATGTGTATAAGTGTATATAAACAAAAAAAAATATGTCACAATATAAAATGAACTATTTCTGTGTGTTAATTATATGATAGATTTTAGGTTTTTGCAAATCCCCCACAAATTTAAAACTCTATAATACACTTCAAAGCACAATACCCTTAGTTTAAGAACCATTTATACATCTGATTTTAGATGCCAAATTGATACCATCCTTACTACTATATATTTCTAGAAATTCATTTATATATGTATTAGTAATAATAGGAAAACAATGGCTTACATGTACTTACATAGTACTTTAAAATTTATATAATTTGCAGATGTCATACAATGGCTCCTGGTCCATGTGTATAGTTGGACCATGCTAATAACCAACTATACAGTTGAAAAAATTGCATTCCAGAGAAAAATCTCTATTTCATATAAAGACCTCTTCTCATATAACTGAAATGCAGACTTTTCCACAGCCAATTATTTAATCAATATAAGTTAGGAATACTGTTAAATTCAAATTACCTCTAAATCCTAAAATGTAATGCTGAGGGATATGGTGGGTACAGGGAAGCTTTGGAGATATAGACATAGAGATTAAATGTGAATCTAGATTACTTCTAACTTTTGACAGCTGTATGACTGGGCAACTTCTCTGAGCTTTAACTTCCTCATCTATAAAATACAGAGAATAATTCCTATTTTATAGGATCAAAATGAATTAATATAAATTAGGTTGAATTGGGTAATATAAGTAAACAAAGCACTAATCACAACTTACTAGAAGCTAGAAAAGCCACTACATTCCCTTGCTCTGCTGGATAGGTTAATTGCCTGATGTCCACAACAGCCACCATTCATGTTTTCACTGGCAGCCCCACTATTACTCTATCTTATAAGGTATACATTCAGACTGTGCTTGTTTTGTAAGGATTATGAGTTGCGATCATCTGTTCCACAAGACCATTCTCCTCTGGCCACTGCAGATCGAAGTAAGATGATCACCTTACTCAAGAAAGCTGGTCTATAGATTCTATAATGGTTTATTAAGTGGCCAGCTTAAGAACTTTGCCCACCAAGGATGTGGTGATTAAAAAACAGTAACACACAAAAGTTTATCTTAAAAGTTTGTGATGAAATAGATATTAGAAGACGACCAGGAGAAAGGTGCCCAGGTGCTGTGAGTCAGCAAGGAGCAACAGTCAGCAGAAGCCACGCTAAGAAACCGAAAGCCGCCCAGACCACAGGAGAAGAGGGCAAGTCAGTTCCTCCCCGGGTTACCACCCCGCCAAGGGGCTTCTCGGGTCATGTGGAACCAACAAACGCTCAGACCAGGTTGGGGATGGGAACCGGGGCCAGGGGGCAGGACAGGAAATAGAGATTTTAACACTACCAAAGACGCCATTTTCATTTTTCAGGAATAGTTAGTTACAACTGGAAATTGAGCTCTCAAGCACTAGTACAATTAAAAAGGTAAAATAAATTCCATAATAAAATGTCACATTCATATCGCCAACTTTAATAAGACTTTTTCAGCTTCGATCTATGCCTACACACTGCTAACATCATTGTATGTTTCATTAACCACTGTTGTCACTGTTGTCTTTTACTTCCTCACAAAACTGGGAAAGATCAGTGTTTAGTGTTAGGTGTCCATTTTTCCCATCACGGTGAAAGTTTAAGTGAACTTTTACTGAAGTATATCCTTGGATATTTGTTATTACATAAGCTTTTCCTGTGGTATCAGTTTTAGGAGTAAAATGTAATTGACTATTAATAAAAAAGATGTGTCTTTTAGTATATTGTGTGTCCCTTTCTGATTAACTGAATGCAAAGCCATTGTTGTTTTGTGTGGTTTTGTGGTTTGTAATTTTATAAACCAATGGTCCTCAATTTTTTGTATTTTCTTAGGCTAGAAAATATTTAAAGAGAAAAACTGGAGACCCTAGCTTATTACTATAATTTAATAAAATAAATTTATTTTAAAACTATGATTTGGAATAAGTAATTGAATTTAGTTATTAGCAAAATTTCCTAACTTATCCTTACTGCGTTCACATCACTATGGATCAATAAAAACATTTTCAACTTATACTGGTCTGTGACAGTATTTGGAATCACTAAGGATAGTCTTTTTCTTTTGAGATCCAGAGAGTAGTTGCTGGGAAAATTGATAACTTCTGAAAATCCACCCCAAAAATGTGCCTATAATAAGTACTCTAAGCATTTTTTAAAGTTTTTTATTGTAGTTGATAAACTATACTGATTTTAAGTATACACACAGTTATTTGACAGTTGAATAATATACATTTACATTAATGCATAAATATTTTGCATAATATACATTTAATGCTCACCTCAACTAGTGCGGTTACTATCTGCCAATACAGAAAGATGTTACAGAACTATTGACTATATTCTCTATGCTGTACTTTCAACCCCATGATTAATTTATGTTATGACTGAGATTTTGTGCCTCTTTATCCCCTTCACCTATTTCAGTCCCTCACCTAAGTATTTTTTTTTTAACTTTAGAAATTTGGTTAGCTGAGTGTAGGTGCTAACTTAGAAACCCTAAACAACAGCTTAAACATATGCATCCTTTATTCAGTGGTTAGAGGAAACTTTCAAAATCTTTAAACTCAATCATTAAAACAGGGCGTTAATATAGATACTACCTTTTTTATTGAAGGAACCAAACTGATTAAAATCTTTGTTATTCCCATATGCATATTTTAAATAAATATTGGTGACATAGTCATATAAAAAGCATTGTGTCATATTAGATGTACCAATGAGCCCTTTCTATCTCTAATTAAAGGGAAAAGAATTAATTTATACTCATTCAAACATCCTAACACTTAAGGGTGGCTATATGATGCCAAATACAGAATTGAAAAATATAAAATTCAAATACTCAGATGTTTGCAAAAATCCATAACGATAATATTTATTAGCACCTGAATGCATAATAAATTTCTTTTCTATTTTGTCTGAACTTTTGGTCCACCAATAAAATTGAGATTAATTATGATCTGTTTTAATAGGATACTATGTCATTTTCTGGTTTAAGAAAAAACCAACACATTTTTAAAAAGTTATTATGGATATAGTTGATACAGTTTTTACTTTCAGCACTTTGAATATGTCATCTGACTTGCTTCGGAACTTTATTGTTTCTGATGAGGAAATAGCTTTTGATCTTACAAGAGCTTCCTTATATATGGCACATTGTTTTCCTCTTACTACTTTCAAGATTTTCTCAGTATCTCAGGCTTTCAATACTTTGCCTTTGCTCATCCATAGCGGAGCTTCAGAGATGGGGGTCTCCGTAAGATGGGGACAGAGGCAGAGGAGAAAGTTGCGGCTTAAATGCCACAGACTCTGTTTTTACAGTGATTTTTAGAGATTCTTGAATGGCTGCTTCTCCATTTGCTGGAGTCCTTAAAGTAATTTCCAGAGACTTTAAATGACTGGTTTCTTTAATAATCATATCTAGTTAAACGGTAAACCAAGGGGTCTGCCAAACTTACTGCTCTGCCATTCTGAGCATCCTGCCTTGCACGATATGGCCTCTTTCTTGTGAAGAAAAAACACACCATAAGTGGTAATGTATCACGTCTCATTTTGCATTGAATTTTTTTAGGTCGTGCTGTATTTCATTAATGTTAGTAGCTCCCATTCTTGTAATTTTTTTCGACAAGGTATATCGAGAATCTATCACTGGTATAGTTTCTCTGTTTCTTTTATCAGGATTACAATCATTAGGCCTCCTTAAGTGGTTTCTGCTAACCTGTTTCTGTTACAGCAGTTAGGCCTAGCTGAGAGAGTTTCAAGTAGTGTTTAATCACACTAATCTTTAAAACTCAACATCCCTGCACAAGAACAGTATGGCCTTTGCAAGTCTGTTAGCCTCTCTAAAAATAAATTTCTTCATTTGCAAAATGGGGTTTTGCAATATTGGTAATGATCTACAATGATTACTGTGAGGATCAAATGAGGTAAAGTATTTAGATCAATATCTTACACACAGGAAGTATCAAAAGGTGTAATTTTAGTAGATCAGGCTTGGATACTGAGATGGACAAGAATGTGATATACCACTCACTTTTTTTAGTTTTATTCCCTAAAAATAAACAGTATAATCACAGAAGCACATATGCATAAAATATAACAATCGCTACTCATAATTATATGATGAGAAAAAGGTAAACCTAAACAATGACAAATAACCATGATGGTAAATTGAATTGTTTTTAGACTCATACACACAAAATTCACTATTCTTTAATCTTCTCTCACCTTGAGATCTCTCTCAAGTTTATATATAAATTTATCTTCCATCTGTTACCAGCCTATTCTCAGCTGGTGTTAAACAATCTTATCTATTCTTCTCATCATATATTGGAAGAAGAAACTACCTCTGAGTCCTTCCAGAAGAGCTCCACCTAGCCTCCCCAGGTCTGAGCTCCTAGCACATTCTATGCTATTTCCCTGATATAATCATACAGTTTATATGGCGCATCTACCAAGTACGTGAAGTACTCTTATGTGTGCCTAAAGAATGCACTTACTCAATCTGGATAGATCATCACTTCGAAAAAATGTTAGGTTCATATTTCCCTCTGTATACTTGAATTTTTAATTCTTACAATGCAACTAATGGCATACATCTCTCCTGTGGGAATCCACACGGGTTGGTGAAGTGTCACTCTCAAGTATAGTAAAATCTTGGCCTGCCTCTCTCGCAATAAAAGAAATAACACACAATGTTTTCAAAGTTGTTGTGAAAAAACGTCTGCCTAGAAATTATGATTCCTTGTTCTTTTGATGTTTTTGTGAAAGAATAGGGAAGAGTATGACTTAGGGTCTAAAGGGCTCAATAAATTTCATCCCTTTCCTCCCAAATTCTGTACTAACCATGTTAGAACAATGGGAAGGCAGGTGGGAAAAGTACTTTTTTTATTTCATAAGACTGACATGGACGGCGTGGCTCTCGCCTTTGGACAAGACGCATATAAGACACATTTGAGCCTCCAAGTACAAAACCTGAGTATTGGACCAAGGTTGGTGCAGCTCTGAAAAACTTGAGAGCTTCCTCATAAAGGAACCTACTCAGTAAAACGCACTGAAGGGCAGACCAGAAATAAGGGCTGACCGTAAAATGGAGTTGTGCCCAATTCACTCCTAGGTCCTAAAGCAAGCCCAGATTCCTGTGGGTGAGACATGAATGTCCAGATCAGGTGAACTTAACCTGGTGATCAACACAGCGGCTGATTCCTGAGCTGAACCTTTCCATCTGGCCACCTATATCCCTCACAATCAAAGATCTTTTTCTTTACTTCACTCTTCTCCCTTCCTTTTCCCAGCACTCTCTTTCTTGAAGAGGCTTGCTTTTTTAAAAATAAAACATATATTATGAACATATAGATGACAAGAGCAAAGACTGTCACAGTGTTTACCATGTGCCACTTTTCTAAGCATTTTCCATGTATTAATACAGTAATCCCCAGGAAAAAACTAGGCAATAGGTACTAATATTATCCCCATTTTACAGATGAGGAAACTGAGGTTCGGAATGGACAAAAAACTTATACTAGGTTTCACAGTGAGTAACTGCAGGGCTCAGATTCATGTTCCTAATTATTATCCTTTACCACTTCTTAAGACAGAGACTAACAGAAATAGACAGTTGATGGATGCCAGACATAAAGATACCTATTTCTTCAGAGCATCAAGTCACAATGCATGCATTTTTTGTCATTTCAATTATTGTAGCTAAGTCATTGCATTGACAAAAATTCTGAAATTAACTGTGAAACACACAGACATAGATAATTAAAACACTAGGAGTGGGGGTACTTGTTACTTGGTTGGAGTGGGAGTGGATCCTTCCAGGTAAAGGCGCTTGTATCTTTTCTGTTATTTTTTTTCTGACTAATTAGAATATTCCTGATTTTTACATTACTGCCCAACAAAAGCACAATTTATGTTTTATAATTTCATAGCTGTTTTCATGTAGTTTTAACAGCTATCTATTTTTATTTTAATTTCTAGCCCTTGGGAAGGAAGAGTTTGGAGGGCCTAGAGGAAGTCAGTGGTACTGGGTGAGTCTTGTTTATGTATGCCCTCCCATTCCATGCTTTCACTTATGTACCTGTGATAGCTTGGTACTTATGTGTAAGATTTATTAACATAGAAAACAGCTTATTTACTTATTTAAACAATACTTTATTTCATTGGCTCTTTTCTGTCTAAAAGTATGATACAGTTCAGCAGAAAAATGTGTGCAGACAGGAATAAATCGCTTGACTACTCAGTGTTACAAATGTAAAAAAAGTTAATTTTTACTTAAATTCGTTGACTTCATCCTGTAAGTTTTTTATTCCAATTATTAGATCTCTTCAAAAAGTACATTTTACTTTCCCAACTTTCATATTTTAAGGAGATTGGGCAGGCTTTTATCTCCTTTTAAATGAATCTTGCAGAATGCAATCAGGAAAACAGCTTTGAGAACTTGGCATAGTTTTAAACTATTTATTAGAAACTAATAGTAAACCAAGTTATTAGATTTTTTTGAAAGTTACCATAGCTAGTTACTCTAATTTGAGTCTTAGGGATTTCTGAATTGTGTATTATAACAATTGATGAAGTTAACTGCCTTCTAAAAGCTCCCACAAGCCGTACATATCTTTTACAAAGAATAAATAAAGCACAGAGAACTAATAATTTACCACTTCACTGTTTAGGAAAATATGAACATGAGAGTCTTTTCCCTCCAGTGTATGAAAATTTTTAACCAGAAATTTTATATTCTGTTAACAGGAAGCAGTTAATTTTTGTATTGGATCACAGACAATCAGCGGTTCCGGTTTTCCCCATATGCTGACATGATTCTTAGGCGGCAAAGGCAGAAACCGCGCACTTGGGACTCAATGAAATTAGCCATTAGAATGGTTCTGCCCTCTCGAGCACTGGAAATAGAATTCCATACCTGCCTGTCTGCTTTGGGGTCAGAGTGGAAATAGAACTTCCAGAGGCACGCCAGCTTCGGATGACTGGAGCCGGATAAGGGCGCCAAGCTGCTCGGCACGTCGGCGAACAGGCGCTGCTCCCCGATCCGTGAACAAACAGGGGCCCATCACCGGGTCAGAGGGAACCCCCCAGAAGGTGTGGGCTAGTCGGCCCTTCCCCGGGTCGGGAAGCGGGGCCTCCCTCAGCCCCCGCGGGCGGCGAGCGTCCGTGCGCGGCGGCCGGAGCGCGTCCTGGCCCGTCGGCCGCACTCACCGAGGGTGGGAGCTGCGGCGAGGCGCCCCCGACGGGCTCCCGCGGCGCGGCCACATCCCGGGAGGCCCGACAGAGCCCCGCGGCGGGTGAGCTGAGGGCGCGCTGGGGTGCGCCACGCCGTCCGCCGGCGCCGCGCGTGGAGACGGGAGGCGCGCCCCCACGCGGCCCGTCGCCAGGCAGCCGCCTCGGCGTCCCAGGGGCGCCGTCGGGCGGGGGCGGGGCGGGGCTTCGCGCTGTCGCCGCTTCCCGGGCCGCGCGGGCCCGCGGGCTTCCTGCCGGACCCTGCCTGCGGCGGGAGGAGCGTGCGCGGCGCCCGAGGGCTGCTCCTCAGGGAACGGGCGGCCGGCACAGCCCCGGCTCCCGGGGGCCGCGCGCCGCTGAGGCGCCATCGCCCTTCGCGCTCCGCCCGCGCCGCCTCCGTCCGCGGGCGTCGCCCCGCCGGCCCGCGCGCGGGACCCTCCCGGGGTCGGGCGGAGCCGTGGGCCGCGGGCAGCGCTGCGCAGGGAGTCACGCACACGGTTATGAGCTGGAAGAGCTGCACGGCGGGATACTGTACAAACTGTAACCGAGTGTCTACATAGACCAACAGGAGCGACCGCAAGACGTGCTGATGGCGGGAGAAGAGGACATTCGTGATCCATGTCACGTCCAAGATACAATTCAGGTAAGTGTCTGAAACGACCGTGATGTTGGTCGAGACGTGCAAGCATACAAGCTGCGTGGCGAGGCTGCACACCCACTGAGAATAGCAGTCATTTCTAGAAAGGAAGAATGGCAATAGCTTTTAGACTGGAAGAGGTAGTTTCCATTTTATCTGCAATATTCTCATTTTTAAACTCACCTTTCAGATATCCATGAGGCCAAAATTATTTTCCTAATAATTTTCCTTAAAATTAAAAGTTCTTAAAAGCAATGAACTAGGAAAGGTATGAAAAGTATATCACAGTCCCTAGTCAATGATAGGTATTATTTTTCTTTATAGTTTTTCATCATTTGATATGCGAAAGATAGGATCTGGTACCTAGTTATTTTCATTTGCATATTTTAGTTGCAACTGGGACTTAATATTTGCTCATGCATTTATTAGTCATTGGATTTATTCATCTATGCATAATCTACTCATGCCATTATCCAATTTCTTTGAGAACTTTATTGCCGACTTAAATGATTGCTTCATATATAAAAGATATTCCCTTTTGTCATACTTACACATATTTTCCCTCAAAAGCCATTTGTTTAAAGTATCAAACACCAACAGGTAGGTAGATTGATGTTCTGTATCTAAATAGTCCTAAGAAAATAGTGTGCTGTGATCAATTTTGAAGTTCAGAACAAGTCATTTTAAGAATGATATACTTTTAAGCTATTTTTATTTACATCCATGCTAATTCAATTTTATTCCTATGTATTATTCCCATCGCTTAGATTCCAATGTACTTTTTTGATGAGAAAAGAATGGTTAGCAGCCTTGAATGTCTTGACTATTGTCCGTATTTATGGTATCTTACTGGAAGTGTCATCTGTCAGGAGGCATATGGAAGAAAAATAGTTGATAACTGCTGCTTTAACCAACAAACTAACGAGCAAAAGGCCCACATGATGCCTGGTGACCCCTTATCATACCTTCTAGTAATCCATTATATAGTTGCCTGTCTCTCTACTAGATGGTAGGCTCTGTGAGGTCAGACTTGACCATCTTGCTGTCTTTGTATCCAGGTACATAACTGTTGGGTGCACAGGTAAACAGTAAGAATATAGAATCACATAGGATATTCACTGTTCACTGCCTTAATAGTTCAAACAAGAGCAGTAGAAATGGGCATTTTTGTTTGCCATAAGTGCCTCTCATTGTGCAGCTTTACCATGACTGTTTAAAACAAATGTTACAATTTTCTGAACCCTTAAAGTAATCTTTCATATGTATTTATCGTTTTATTTAATCCATATGCTTTTTTCCACCTAATTTGGAATACAAATTGCCTAGAAAGTTAAAAAAAAAA
>JAQQAC010015530.1:647276-682160 GCA_029783875.1 Phataginus tricuspis | reverse complement strand
AAAAAAAAAACAAATCTTACTAAATACGGTGAGCTGGAAACATAAGTAAATGTTCATTTCTGTCAAATTAACACAAAATCTTGAGCTTAGACTCAAAACTAATTAAATACACCCTTCAGGTAAAGACCCGGGTGGATGTGCTATGGTTCTGCTGCTTTATTTATCTAGTTCCAGTGGAATGTTTGATGTTCAGGGATCCTGAGTAGAGCCTGAGCTTGTTTGGAACAGGGCATTCCCTTCTTCACTTTCCTTATGAAGTGGTGATTGCCTTTCCCCTCTGATTACCCTTTGTTGGGGAGGAATAAATATCCTCGACCTCTTGAGGTTCTTCTAGCTGGTCTAAGAATCAAACTGACATGAGACATATTAACAGGAGAGAAAAAACAAAATTTAATTACGTACCTATGGGGAAGCCATAGGCCTGGTTTCCAAAGAATCTTGGGAGAATGAGGAAAATATGTCATCCTGAACCAAGGAGAAAGTGGGTAGGGATCTGAGACCACAAAGGAAAAGGGAATTCACAGGAACCTGAAAAGAGTAAATGTTTGGTAAACAAAATGCTTGATGGCCCCACACAGAAACAATGGCTCACAGAGAGAAATTTTAGCATACTTAGCCACTTGCAGTTTACCACCCCTAGTTTACATGATAATATAACTTATGGTGATAGCTCTCCTTCTGGAGCAGGTGCCCCGTTTAAATTGTTTTTTGTGGCCGGGGTGCGTGGAGGACTAAGTATCTTCTGGAGTCTTTCAGCTCAAAGTAATGTGCGTGTCACAATGGCACGTCTTGGGGCAGCCTGCCCTTGGTCCCTGCACCTTCTTTATGTTCATTATCCCAACACGTACAACTAAAGAAGGAGGCAGCAGTGCATTCAGGCAATCCTTGCAGAAGAGCCGCACAGTGGAGCAGCCACCATGTGCCGTATTTGGACCCCCAGGGTTGCTCCAGAAATGCAGTTCCATCACTTTTCCCTGAACTGAGAAGAGTCAGATTTGTCAAACTCACGAGACACTGAATAGAAAAACAGAATGCCAGTTTATCAATTTAAATTAGAATGCACATCAGTGCTTTTACCCACTAGCCAGGGCAAATCTCTTCCTACAGAGCAGACATTTAGGAAGTTAATTAGAAAAATCTATTCAGTGAACATAAAATAATGGAGCACAGGGTGTTCTTCAAAATATTTCACTCAGGTTGTAGGGACGTCTATGAAGGCCTCAGGAAAGAGAAACCAGTGCTCATGTTTGCCAAATTAAGCCCCGTCTCTCTCTTCCTAGAAGGGTGCTACGCATGCATATTAATTCCGCCTGTTTACTTCTTTTTAATAGATGTGAAAAAAGCAACTAGACAGAATAAAGCAAGCTCAATGAACATTTTTAGTAGACTAAAGCATCCTGTAAATCACTGGCATTCAAACTGTTTTTGTGTATTTGTGTAAGTAGTTAGTAAATATTAACTGGATCATTATACTTTTGCAAGCCAATGCCTACAGTGAGTCTAAGATAACTGTTTAATCTGTATATAAGTAAAAAATACCCAAGGTTCAGATTTGGTCAAATAATCTAAATTTCTTACTAACATATCATGCAGTGTCCTGGCATGTATATATAGAAAGGGCTTTACCTCTCAGTTTCATCAATATTTTTATATCATCTAATGTCAGTCATTTTTTAAAGTTCCATTTAAGGAACAGAATTATGATTATGAGTCATTTAAAGAGTATCTATGAAATTTTCATACTGAATTCCATGATAGTGATGCCGGAGTTCTTGTTCACGAAGCCGAAGAATGAGCTTCATAAACACCCAAGGTAGGAGAGCAAGGTACAGGCTTTTATTTAGAAATAAAGTGATAGGACAGAGTTCCCGGCTCACCCCAGGAGGGGACAAGAGAAGCCGGTGTGGTGTGTTGTCTAGGGGTTTTATAGGCAGATGAGGATTTTTCGAGAACATGAAAAAAAGTTTAGGGGTGCAGACCTGCTAAGTGCTGTCTGAACACCCAGAATTAACTTAACACAAGGAATTTCTGCCCCATCTCCTTCTGGGATACTGGCGTCTTGGTCTAGGGGCATATCAAAAGGCGGCCTGCCCAGCCCCCAAGGTGGGCTGAGGTATTGTCTGTTTGCTAAAGAATAAGTTAAGAATCCTGCTTCCCAAACTTCCTGCGTGTTAAAATGCAATCTTATCTTTAAGGTGGAATCTTCCCAGCCTTTTACTATGTTGTTTACAGCTGGGTCTGCATGCTAAATTAGTTGCCTGGTTTGCAAAACTACCCCATCATATCTGAAAGAGGAAAGACAGCACATAGGCCTGGGCCTTTTAGCATGCTAAAGTGAATCTTACAAGTGATTAGCATAATAACAACATGGGGTACTCTTCTTTATCTGGGGAACACCCACTGATCTTACTGAAGAATGACCCTGGAGCTTAATGTTTAACACAGAGTTTTGGTAGGGGTTTCCTTGCATGTAGTTACATTGCTCTGAGTGCAAATATCCTGCCTTGCTTTTTCCGGAGGCCCTCCCCCTACTCTGACTACACTCACAGTCCCTGTCTCAATAGCAATGACTATAATCATTAGTGATTTATCTCCTATGAGGTTCATGATTTTATACTAAGTAGACAAGGAGAGGCATACAAATACTAAGAATGAAAATTACATTGTTGTACTCTTCACATCATATGTAAAATATAAAGTAACAGGACAGTTTAAATCAATTCAGTAGGCGTCCTAAAACCACACATAGAACATGGACTTTGCATTCATTTGTTCAAATACTTTTGTTCGTTTTAAAGCTAATTTTGATAATCAAATTTAAAGTTAATTCTGTTGTGCAGAATTTCTCATGAATATAGCTAGATATTTGCAACCCTAGATTTTATTGTGACCAGTGTTACAGTAAATTGCTGCAAATTAACTGGTGGCTACCCTAACATCCATTCCTTCTATTCCCTACCAACAGTAGTTAGATTTTCCTTGGAAAGTTCATGCCCCCCAAATCCTTAGCCATGTGGCGGGGATGAAATTGACCCCCACGTGCAGCCTTGAACTGAGCCCTGTAATTGGTTCAAGAATGGAAATTTTTCCCATTCTGGACCAACAAAGAGGAAAAGTCCCATGACATGTCCAAAGCTATGGTAACTGATCTATTTTCAGATGGTATAATTTGAAAATATAAGTCTTGCATGGGTGTTCTGTGACCGGAGGGGAGCCACCCTGTGGCCTGAGGGCAAAGCTGGCGGGAGTGGCTTGGAGCCGTGATGATGCTGCCTGATGTTCCCAGCTAAATGTTCTCAAAACAAAATTTAGACACACTGCTGCTAACATTTCCAGAGGACCTCTAGGTCTAGTCATCTTAGATCAGTGCCCTCACTAAGTGCACACAGCCCTGTCCCACGCCACCTTCCCTGCTTCGCACTCACCCACTAGTAGCCGATCTCATTGTCTTTTCTTCCACAGAGGATTTGTTCATGAGCTTTATTCAACATTTTACAACTTTCTGACTATAGGAAAAATAAACTAGGATTACATTTTGGAAAAAAATTACAATTTGAGTTGTATGCATTATTTTATAATCAGGAAAAAAATGAATTTTTTCCCTTATTTGAACAAATGTCATTATGAATGTAAAACATTTTATTAGGTTGTGAAACAAAAATATTGATAAGTTGATGCATGTGCAGAATCTCACAGTTTAGGGAATCATGGTTCACTACTCTCATTTGCTTCCAGATTTCCGCAGCAGCTTGAAATGAAGTATTACCTTTACCTATGATTACTTCATTGACTAAGGTGACTGAGACGTCTGTTGTCAGTGTGTTTTCCATTCATGCCCCCCTTATGTTTCCCTAAATTCTCAAATATTAAAAAAACATTTTAAAAAAGTGTATATATTATATTCTCTTAACCTAAAATCCATAGCTCATAGAAGACTACTTTTAGTTATGTGCTCTCACAAAACTAATGTTCTAGGAGCAAATCTTCCTCATCATCATTAATGAGCATATTTTTTAGCACCTACTTTGTGCACGTTTCTGGACAAAATGCTTATATCACTGAAAGCACGTAAAAATGGACCATCAAGGGATTTACAATCTAGGAAGGAAGTCAAGACACGTAACTTAGAATTCTTAACTGTCTACTGTTCCTGAATTTGTTAACAAGACTGTATGATCTAGTTTCACCTCAGTTCTTTAGCTTTAATGTTTTTCATAGCTGATCTTCTTTCCCCCTCCCCAAATTCTAATATGTAGCCATCCTGAAAGCCAAGCTCCTAACCACCTGTTCCTGTTCTTGCCAAGATCTCTGCCACCTCTGGCATTCATTTTGTCAGGTTTGCTCCAATCATCATTGTAATGTTATACCCAACATCATAAAGTTACATTATTTCCTTAAAACTTTTTCAAACAGGATTTATAAGCCACAATTATTTCAAAGCCAACATGAGAACTGAAGTTAAAAAGCCAGAAATCACCTCAGTGAATGGTCATTATGTTTACCCATTGTTTCACTGTAATTTTATACAATTTGTGTTTAAAAGCTGAATTATGAACCAAACAGCCATGATTATATTTATACTTCATTTCCTTCTTTATATAATAAATAAAACATAAAAGCTATGACAGTTAACATTCTATCTTCCATATGTTTAAGTTACTTATATGATAAAAGTAATGCTTGAATTATATGGATAACTCTGAGGAAGAAACCAGGCCCCACGCTTTTTCATTCTGCATGTAATTTTCCCCATACTTCACTGACCAGGTGTTTTCTTGGATTAGTTGGAGTATTTTCATGACTATTTGACCTTGCAGGATAGTATGTTTTATATCCACCGCTGCTTTCATACTATTTGGTTTGAAAATAATATGTGTCAAACATTTGTATTGCCATCTTTAATGAAATTAGTTCTCTCTGTACTGCAGTTTTTTTCAATCGTAGTTTCAATATATTTATTGATAGAAAACTAGATAGAGGAAGTAAAAATATGATATAATTCATTTTTACCCACCACCCCTAAATTTTGTTGGCTTTTTTTAGTTATAAAAATGATATTACTGCAAATAAAGACAGCTTTTCTTTTTCCTTTGCAAAGCATTTTCTTTTTATGTGTTTTTCTTGCTTTACCACACCAGCTAGGACTCCAGTACAATGGTGGAACAGCAGTGGTGAGAACAGATAGCCACAGGTTCCTGATCTTAGGAAGAAAACAAACATTCAGACTTCCTCCATCAACAGTAGTGTTAGATACAGGCTTTTCATAGATGCCCTTTATCAGACTGAGGAGGTTCCCTTCTACTCTTTTTAAAGAGTTTTATCAGGAATGACTGTTGAATTTTGTCAAATACTTTTTCACTATTGAAATAGTCATATGATCTATTTATATAGTTAATTGCATTGGTTGATTTTTGAATGTTAAGCCAATCTTTCATACCTGGGATGAACCTCACTTGGTCATGATATATTATCCTTGTATATACTGTGGCATTCAATTAGCTAAATTCATATCAAGGATTTTTGCAGCTAGTCTCATACATTGATTGGTCTGGAGTTTTCCAGGTCAATGGTGGCCTCACAAAATTAGTTGAAAAGAATTCTCATTCTATTTGCTGGGGGAGTTTGCATCAGTTTGATATTTTTTTCAAACTAAAATTTTGGTAGTACTCACATGCAAAGCCATCTGGGTCTGGAGTTTCTTTGTGGGAAAGTTTTGGATAAGTAATTACATTTATTTAACAGATAACACACTTATTCAGGCCAAGTATGTCTCAACAAGTGTGCTTTGGTAGTGCATGTATTTCAAGAATCGTTCCATTACATCTAACTTGCTTACTTGATTGGCATACATTGTTCAGACTATTTCCTTATTATCCTTTGAATCTTGTAGATTTCTTCTTTTATTCCTGATGCTGGTAACTGTGTCCTTTTTTTTTCTTGACTAGTTTGACTAGAAGTTTATTGATCCTATTGATCTTTTCAAAAACTTAGTTTTATTGATTTGCTTTTATTTTTTGTGTTTTCTACTTCCTTAATTTTGGCTGTTCTTATTACTACTTCTGAATACTCTGGGTTTAATTTACTTTCTTTTCTAGTTTCTTAAGGTACAAGATTATATCATTGATTTTAGACCTTTCTTCTCTTAGAACATCGGTGTATAATTCATTCTCTGAGCATGGCTTTACCTGCACACCACAAATTTGGTAAGTTGTATCACCTCAGGTTTCCCCAGAAGAATATTTTAAAATTAAATTACATGTGCAAGAGATTTATTAGGGGAATACTGAGGGGAAGCAGAAGACTTTGAGAACCTTCAGGCTGAGATGTTTCTGAGGCACCTGGGAAACGGAAAGCAAGGAGTTCCCCCACTGGAACGTGGTCTGTGGTCACAACCAGTGAAATCTTAAGCAACTAATGCATCCTTTTTCATCTTTTGTCAGGGATTATTTATGCCTCACATTCCAGCGAGGGAGTAAGTGATCCAATCCCCAAACCCAGTCTTATTGCCTATTTTTTCAGACCATTCCTAGTACGTACTATGTCAAGTAAATATTTCTCCAAGAAACAAATGTCAACATAGAATTAGGTAAACAAGCATTTTCTTGGGGAAAACACCTGTGAAGGATAAAGAAGAAGGAATTGGTATGAAGATCTCAGAATATGATGGACACTTGTGAAAGGGGTGTGGGAAGGAAGGAGGTTTGGGTAGGAAATGCCTCAGACTAAATTGCCTGCTGGGGAGTCTCACAGTAAATACTGCTCAGAGTACTTAGTGGAGCTCCATAGGGAGTAGGACTGACCCAGTCTGCTCCCTGCTGTGCTTAGCAGTGAAGGTAGGGGCAGCCCAGGAAACCCAGGAAGAGGGCACAGTCTCGGTGTCACTGCTGCAATGAAGCCCAGAGGCGTGGCAGGTGAAGGTGTCACTCCTCACAGTGTGTTCTTAGCTGAATGTGATTCTCCACAGGTCTCTCTCATTTCTACAGCTCTTATGAAGCACTGACCACTTTTTAAAGGATATGTGAATAGCAAGCAACCTTGGGAGACAGAGGTTTCCATCTAGAGCACAAGGCAGTTATACTTACTGTTCAATATGAAAGATGCTCTGTCTCTAAGCTCAGGGCTCTCGTGCAGTGCAACCTTTGGCATCCATTTGGGCTCATCTGTTTTAACCCCATGATTTGGAGACAAGGGAAACCCATGGCAATATGCTGATGAGCATGCCGTTTGCCATGCTGAGGGAAATAAAATCCACTGCGTTTAACCCACCGTGTTAGGCTGACTTACTGACTAGCAAGCAGGGAAAAGCTCAGGTCCTTCACGGTTCGCAGCAGTTCTCCCTTGAAAGCTGTTCCAGGGGCCACACTCCCACTAGCTACCGCAGCTGTACTTTCAATTTCAGTCACTTCGAAGATTTCTTACTTCCCTTGTGATATCTTCTGCAATCCATTGATTATTAAGAAGCATGTGGTTGGGAACAGCCTATTTACCTATTAACAATTGAATGGATTTTTTAAATATGTGGTTATATATACAATGGAATATGATTCAGCCATTAAAAAAAGAAGGAAATCCTGCCATTTGTGAAAACATGGATGAAGCTCAAGGACATCATGCTAAGTGAAGTAAGTCAGACAGACAAAGACACTGTATGATCTCACCTAATCTAAGGAAAAAAGCAAAATTTACAGAAACAATAGATTGGTGGTTGCCAGAGGCAGGGGGTTGGTGGTAGGAGAAATGGTGAAGGTGGTCAAGAAGTACAAACTTCCAGTTATAAGGAATGTGTTCTGGCGCTGTAATGTGGAGCGTGGTGGCTGTAGCTAGCACTGCGGTGTTACATACCTGCAAGATGCTAAGACAGTAAATCTTAAAAGTTCTTCTACACAAAAAATTTTAAATATGTCAGGTAATGGATGTGTTAACTAACCTTATTGTAGTAATTATTTCAAAGTCATGGTGGACACCTTAAAATTACTTAATGGTATATGTCAATTATATCTTGATTAATCTGAGTAGGGGGAAGAAGTATGTTGCTTAATTTCAAAATATTGAAGGATTTGATAGATATGGTTATGTTACTGATTTTGTAGTCTAATCCCATTATTATCAGAGGACATATTTTGTTTGAAATCCCTTTAAGTTTGTTGAGATTTGTTTTTTGACCCGATTGTGGTCTATATTGGTAAGTATTTCAAAGGCACTTGAAATACATGTTTATTCTGCTATTGGGTAAACTGTTCCATAAATAGCAATTTGATCCAGTTGTTCAAGTCTTCTGTCCATAGTAAATTTCTCTCTACTGGTGCCATTACTTACTGAAAAAGGAGCATTGAATTCTCTACTTATAATTATGAAATCTCCTATTTCTTACTTAATTCATTTATATAATATTTTGCCTTATATATTTTGAAGATTAATGGCTACATACATATTTAAACTTTTTACATCTTTTTGATGAATTGAGCTCCTTATTTAATGTCTCTTTATCTCTTGCTTTGATTCCTTGCTCTGGACTATAGTTTGTCTGATAGTAATATAAATATTCCAGCTTTCCTTTGATTAATGTTAACATAATGTATCTTGTGATTTTTTTTACTATTAACTTAAGATCTTTACATTTATATAAAGTATCTTCCCCATATACAATTTATAGTTGGGGCTTGCTTTTTTATCCAACCTGACACTTTCTGCCTTTAAATTAAAATGTTTAGACTGTTTACATTAATGTGATTATATTTATGCTTGAGTTTAAAACTACTGTCTTGCTATGTGCTTTCTATCTCTCCTCTTTATTCCTTTTCCTTACGTTTCTTTGGATTGGGTGTTTTCTGTGATTCCATTTATTTTGATTAATGTCTTATTAGCCATATTTGACTTGTATTCTTGTAGTAGTTGATCTATTTTAAAATACACTTTATATGTAATATGATTTACCTTTGGCCACTTTTTTAAATGTTTCAGTTTTTATCACTGGTTATCATCTATTTGATTTTTTTTTTTTGAGAATTTGTGATCTGTCATGCTCTGTCATGGGAAATGTCACGTGTGAACCTGAGAAGGATGTGTGTTTTGGGGAGGATGTGTTGTTGGATAGAGTGTTCTGTGTGTGTGTGTATATATATATATATATATATATATTAGATCAAGTTAGTTTATTGTGTTGTACAAGTTCTCTGTTCCTTACTTTTTTCTGTCTGGTTGTTCTAGCCATTATTGAGAGTGGGTATTGAAGTCTCTAAGTATTTTTCTTTTGGTATCTTTAATATACAATTACATGAGCAACATTGTGGTTACTAGATTCTCCCCATTATCAAGTCCCCACCACATACCCCATTACAGTCACTTTCCATCAGCATACTGAGATGATATAGAATCACTACTTGTCTTCTCTGTGCTACACTGCCTTCCCCGTGCCCCTGCCCCACCTACATTAGGTGTGCTAATCATATATTTGATTATGGTACGGTTCTCTCCAGTTTTTTTTCTTAAAATTACCTGATCTGTGTCTCCATGTGGCTCCATCATCTATGGTGTTCTGGCAGAGCAACCCCTGTGTCCCTGAACACCTTTCTGTTTCCTAAAGTCAGCAAGTCTGCTGAACTTGGTCCAGATTCTTCTTTTAAAAGCGCAGCCTGGGAACTGCATCCAGGCAGGAAGCCAGGGCAAGTACAGGGCAGGCCTCCTTCGTTTCCTTTCTTTCAAGACTCACAGGCCTTTGCTCTTTCTTTCCCAAGGTCTGAAAACCATCATTTCAATATTTCATTCATTTTTCTTGTTGTTTCTAGGGTACAATTCCCACAGCTATTAATTCTTTGAGGTTGGGGACAGAAATCTTGCTTACTGAAAATACATTCAGCAATACAGAAATACACAAAAATAAAAAGCAGAAATCTTTCTCCTCATTCATGTGCAGCAGAAAATTTAGTATATGCCCTAAGAAATTTTGCTCCTATGCAAAAGACTTATATGTATAGATAATTTTTGCTTTACAAAGATGCAATTATAGATGAAATATAGTTATTGAAAAGTAATGAAATGTAGTTATTTTTCTTACTAATGCATATGGATAAACTTTTATTTCAATATATGCAACTGTACTGTTATATATTAGATTACTGAATTGTGTTCTGTTGTATGTCTCTCCTGCAATTTACCTAATTCTTTAATGAGGAGCGTATTGATTGTTTTCATTTTTTTCTCTTTTGAAAATAGTGGTGCAGCATAGGTCATATAGTCAATAATACTGTAATATTTTGGTGACAGATGGTAACTACATTTACTGTGGTGAACACTTTGTGACGTATATTGTTGAATTATACATAATGTATGATGTAATGCTGAATCACTATGTTGTACACCTGAAACCAATATGATATTGTATATCAACTGTATTTCAACTTTTTAAAAAAATGGCACAGTTCATAGTCTTGCCTTATTATATACTTTTAGTCACATACATGAATTCTAAGAAAAATTCTTAGAATTTATGTATGTGAATTAAAAAATTTAATACATACTACCGCTCCCAGACCTCCTCCAAAATGTAGTCGCAGTTCCTCTAAATGGCAGAGCAGGTTCCAGGATTTTTAAAGTAGTTGCTTATTGCTCTTCATGTGCTCAGTTGAATAAAAACAAAATCAATTTAAATGTCGTGGTCTGTCTGTTAATTCACTCTAGTCATATAGCTATAACCTATGTTTTAATAATGTAACATACATAATTTATGTGTATATAAGATCAGAGATTCAAATGGTCCATTTAAAAAGTCACTCCATGTGTGTTATCAAAATAATGATTTAAAGTAATTGTGAGTGGAAAAAAATTCAAGCATGTGATGGAGAGATTGATTCACTTTCTTAAAAACCTTGTTTCTATAACAGTATGTAATTGCTTCATATTTAGGTATGTGTTTCTTAATATAGTCATTTCCTTTTGTAAAATGTGTTATTTTACCAGAACAGTGCAACTTAATATAATCTTCTCATTTTAAAAGAACCTTGTGCTAGAGCTTCACCTTTTATTTTATCTTAGAACACTATATATAAACTTGATCTCTTGCCATACAGGCATAACTGATTCCCTCCTTAGACCAACTGGAGTTCAAGGCATAAAGACTGAGCTGAATTAAAGTCATGCTAAATAATGTCCTGATAGTATGTGCGGAGAGAGAGAAAGAGGGAGGGAGAGAGGGAATGAGAGAAAGTACGCCAACTTTGACTTTTCAAGGTCCAGAAGAAAGGTCAAAGAAGATAAAACACCACTGTGTTTGGGAAAGCTGCTACGAATTGTCTCACTGCCAGGCAGGCTGTCTGCTTCGTGCTCCAGGTGACATGGGGGAACATCCATAGCAAACCATCACCAGATCCCTTCTGGCACAGAGACTTGATTGTGAGGTTCTTGTTACAAAAATAGCACATCTTTAGCTAATGTCCACTTAGATATCAGCTCTTCATTTCTGCATCTCGAAGATTTGTCAGAATACCTACAAAACTTATGGCAAAATTCATATTTGTGCATCTGACACATTCATTCAAAAAAATATTTATTAAGTATCTGTGATAGTCCAGACACTGTTCTGAGCACCAGTGGGATACAGCAGTGTGCAAAACACACAAACTCCCAGTCTTCACTAAGGTTTCATTCTAATGGAAGGAGACAGACACCAAAAAAATAAACAAAGAATAAATAAATATTACATAGTATTTATGGTAGAATTTTAAGATATTCTCCATTGACTCTTGCCTTTCTGTGATTCCCTGGCCTTGAATTGGGGTAGAAACTGAATATGATGGAAACTACTTCTGTGAATATGTTACCTTATATGGCAAAGGAGGTTGTAGAGATGTAATTATGCTCCTAAGTCAGTTGCATTTAAGATAGGGAGATTACCTGTATGGACCTGACTTATAATATAAACCCTTTGTCTGCAAGTGGAGGTCAGAAACAGGGATGTTGGAGATTTGAAGCGTGGCTGGATTCACTGCCAGAAGATCGTCTGGTGCTGCTGATGACAAGGGCCGTGGGGCAAGGGCTTGAGAACACCCTCCAAGAGCAGAGAGCAGCCCCTGCCGACAGCAAGAAAGCTGAGACCCACTTCTAAAACCTCAGGGGACTAATTTCTGCCAACAACCTGATTGAGGCCAAAAGCAGATTTTTCTTAGAGGTTCCAGACAAAAATTCAGCCCTGCTGATAACTCAGTGTTAGTCCTGTGAGGCACCAAGTAGAGCATTCAACCACATCACGCTGAACCTGGGACCTACAGAATGTTTGCTGATAAATGAGTATTGTTTTAAGCTAAATTTGTGGTAAGTTGTTATGCAGCAATAGAAAACTAATAACATTATGGATAAAACTGCAGTATTTCCAGAATCTCTCGCCTGGCCTTAGTACATCTCCGTATCAATAGGTTTTTCCAAGGGGTGGAGAGAAGTAGTCCATCTCCATTTCAATAGGTGATTATGTCGGGGATGAGGGCAAAGCTGGACCAGAGGTTGGGTGGGGTCCCTTTTGCAGCTGGATCTTGAGAGACACGGGGAGCAGAAGTGGATGACTGCTTGTAAGCAATAAATGGGTTTCTCCCATTTCATTTTACCTTTTGACTGATTTTGGTTTCAAAGGCAATTTGCCCCGGACTAGGAAAATATTTTCCCCCCAGAGTTACAGAGGCTATGGTAAAGAAGAACAGAGCAATGGACAGCCTAGACTGGTAACTCAGGGAAGGCTTCTCTAAGCAAATGATACCAGGTGGAGCGGGGAAAGAAGAGTGTTGTCCAGGAGAAGGGGGCCAGACAGGCAGTGGCATTTCCTAGCAGAGAGGAGACTGATGGTCAGATCCCGGGGGTGGTCAGAGTATGTCCACAGGAGGAGCCGTGGAGAGCTTGGAGTGCCTGGGACATGCGGTACAAAGGCCATCGGATGGGGGGAGGTGGGGAGATGTTCAAAATAAACTGGGGGACATAGGCCGGGGCAGGATATGCAGGTCTTTTGAGTCATGTGAATGAGTTGAGATTTTGCCCTAAGAGCAACAGAAAGCCAATAAAAGTGCTATATGTGGGGGAGGAGGGAGAATTTACCTTTAATAAAGATTGCTCTGGCTGTTACCTGGAATATAGGTGCCTATGAGTCAAGACTGGAGAGAGGGAGTTCAGGTAGGGGGAGTCCAGCTCAGGGGAGGTCCAGCTAGCCAAGAGAGAAACAGGCAGGCTTTCACAGGGGCCATGCAAATAGGAAGGGATGGATTCAGGACAGAGTTGGAAAATTGGTGAGAATATGCTGTGGAAGGACTGCAAAAGGTTCCAGAATAATTGCCAGGTTTCTGAGTTGGCCCACTCTGCAAACGTCATTACCTGAACTGTGTCTAATTATTTTAATTAGCTGCATAATCAAGTGCACTATTCTAGGGGCAAGGGCAGAGCATCCCAAAATATGTCTCACTGACATGCAGATTACTTCAGACTTAAAACAATCAAGGCCTAAAAGACTCAGGAAGAAACTCTGACCCCCACTCTCACTGCCTAAAAATAATTAGACTGAGGACCTGGTCCAGGAGGGAGCTGTCCCCATAGAGGTCTACACTGCAGTATGAAGTGGGGGTGGGAGATGAGGAATTTAGAGAAGTCGGTGTGTTGAAATTCCTTTCTATGTCCCATTGTTTCTGTGTGGCTCAGCAAACATTTGTTTATCAAACATTTACTCTTTCATATTCCTGTGAATTCCTTTCCTTCTCTTTAAAGCCCGAAACCCCTACCTGCCTCCTCCTTAGTTCAAGATGACCACACACCTCATTTCCCAGCTGTCTTTGGGATCTCATATCCATGTGGATTCCCAGTATGTATGGAATTAAATTTTATTTTCTTCTGTTAGTCTTTATCACATCTATTGAGTCTTAGACAAGTTAGAAGAACCTTGAAGGGCAGAGGAAAGTTTTTCCTCATCAACACTGTGAAGGTAAGTGGTGCTGGGTCAAACTGTAACAGTAGAGAAGAAAAGTTAGAGAAGGCTTCTGAGAAAGGTAGAGATTGACCGGGACTCCAGGCAGGATGATATTTGATTGCAGGAGAGGAGAATGGAGCTGGAGCAGCAGAGTGAGTGCAGGACGATAAGCAGCATGATTGACGAGAGGCCAGTGCAGAAGGCCTGAGGAAGTCAAGGGTGCCTGTGGAAGTAAGAACATTGTTCTGAGAGGGGCAGGTGACAGAAGAACTTCAAAGGAAGGTTTTGGAGTGTTGGACATGATCTAATGTGGAGGCATGCTCAGTCACTGAGTAAGGAGTAACAAAGCAAGAGCTTTGTGTTTGAATATTAGTGTAGCTTCAGTTGACTGGATATCTGGGTGCAGGGAGAACAGATAAGTTGTTTCAAAACTGCAAAGACAAGGTAATGATGTCACATATCATTGTTAATTAACTAGGAAGGACATACAGGTAAAGACAGAGCTACACATTTGGAAGGACCAGACACTGAGTAGATAAGCCCTGTCGCACTTTGGGGTGCATTCTTCATATGGTAAGCAGAAGTTCCATGAAGCAGTTAGCATCGATGCAATCGGTAGGGACCAAGTGGGCTCGCACATGTATCAGCGAGCAATCCAGGCCCTTAGGGCATTTGGAGACACGAGCGTGTAGATAAGCAGTGGCTCAGCGGCCGTTCATAGCTGGGAAATCTGCCAACGGTTGGCAGCGCTCCACCCAGTGAGATGGGTGAGAAGGAAGACCCGGTCCTTGTTCCTGTCCTTGGCAAAGCAGGCGCCTCAGCCATGGAGGGACTGGGCCACTGGGCAGGTCATTAGTTCAGGAACGTGAGGACCGCCAACCAACGTCCACGCTCTGTGATGAGGAAGACTGAGATTAGGGTTAAGGAAAAATACAGTCAATTCAGATTTGGGCTACACAATCCAAAGAGGAGATAGTCTGGAAGAGACTATTTGATGGCCAAAGGCCTTTATACTCACCGTGGTTAAAGTAAAAATGGATGCGCAGAGCTCCTGGGGATGGGCCATGCCTGCTGGTCGAGTTGCCAAGGTTGTTAAAGAGGAAGAAAGGGTATTTGGAATCGGGTGGGGCCAGATAATAAAAGGCCAGAAATAAATAGTTCTACATTAATTAACATCCACTATATGCCAGGCACAATGTTCTTGTCAAGACCTTTATTATCTCTACTACTCATTGTTCTTGCAGGAATTAACGTTACCTAGATTTTCTGAGGAAACTCAGCAGAGGAGAGATTAATTCAATAGCAAAATCACACAAATAGTAAATGGCAGAGCCAGAATTTGAACCAAGCCCTCTATGGCTTCAAAATCCAGTCTTTTTCCAGCGAAAAGTACAGCATGGCCTTGCGCTAAAAATGGGCAAACAAGAGGGTATGCGGTGGAAGCGGAGATGCGCGAGTGAGTCCAGGAGCCTCCGGAGAGAGACCTGACACTGACTACAGAGAATGTAAGAGCCGCGGGGAGGAGGCACAGGTGATGCTAAAGCCCTGGGCCCAGCAGGGTATTATACTGGCCAGATGGAAATGAGAAATGTGAAGGGTAATGAGAAATGTGAAGGGAAGTTCTTTCTGGTGATATTTTGGTGTGTGTAGATTGCTGATGAGAGAAGGAATTGATGAGGGAGGAAGTTGGATTCATTTTGGGTAGAATTTAAGTCAAAATATTTTGGAAGCATTTGTAAATAACACTTAGGACGTAAATATTTGGAAGCACATTTTAATTTGATTCTACTTATTGACAAAGAGTCTTGACTGGAAGAAATTAAAAGTTCTGGTCTCTTTAGAACCTGTGATCATTCTTATGATTTAGACTATGAGAAAACTACTGTAGATAATGTTTCTGTCAGTGTGTGTCTTTAGGTGGTATGTCCTGAGGGGTGTGCAAATTACATAACAGATTACATAGCATGTGTGTGTGTGTGTGTGTATATGCATTCACAACTGCTTATAAAATATTTTCACATACTTATTTTATTGTTGATATCATTTAAAATTCACAGGCAGTTGCAAAAAGTAGTACAGTTTCTGTTTTTTATCCAGCTTTCCCAATGAACACATTGTAAATAACCACAGTTGATTTTTGAAATCAGGATAGATATTATTACAATACTACTTGCTAAATATGTACCTTTTTTGAGTTCCATCAGTTTTTACATGTACCCGTTTTATTTAGTGTCTGTTATTATGAACGTTTATCACATATACACATTTGTGTAACAAGCACCCAAATCAGGACACACAACCGTTACCCACCACAGAGAAGATCTCCACTCCTCCTTTATAGCCGGAATCTTCCTTTCATGCTAGAGCCTGATGACCACTAGACTTTCATCATTCAGAAAGTTTGTGTAAATGGAATCATATAGTATGTGAGACTTTGAGCCTGGATTTTTTCACTGAGCATGATAGCCTCCAATTGTGCATTAAAAGGCCATTCTTTGTTATTGCTGAACAGTATTCCATTTTACAGATGCACCACCATTTTTTTAATCCATTCGCCCATTGAGGAAAATCTGGGTTATTTCCAGTTTGGAGATATTACAATAAGGCTGCTGTTAACATTTTTTATCAGGTGTGTGTGTGTGTGTGTGTGTGTGTGTGTGTGTGTGTGTGTGCGCGCGCGCAAATGTGTGTTTTCCTTCCTCTAGGATAAAAAAAGTATGCTGAGTGAAAAACTTAAGTACAAAGTATTTGATTCTCTTTTTCCTTTATTTTTATTGAAGTATCATTGATAGACAATCTTATATTGGTTTCAAGATAGAGCATAGTGGTTCAACAGTTACCTATATCATTAAATCCTCACTGTCAACATAGAAAGATGTGACAGAATCATTGACTATATTCTCTGTGCTGCACTACCCTTCCCATGACCGACTCATATTGTGATTGCCAAGTATTGTGCCCCTTTATGCCCTCACCTCCCCACCCCGCCATGGTAACCACTAGTCACTTCTCAGTGTCCATGAGTTTACTGCTGTTTTATTCATTCTTTTTTGCTTTGTTTTTATATTCCACAAATAAGTGAAATCATATGGTATTTGTCTTTCTCTACCTGGCTTATTTCACTTAGCATAATACCTTCTAGGTCCATCCATGTTGCAAATGGCTGAATAATATTCCATTGTATCAATGGATCACATCTTCGTCATATATTGATGAACACTTGCACTGCTTCCATATCTTGGCTATTGTAAATAATGCAGCAATAAATATAGGGGTGCATATATCTTTTCAAGTCGGGGATTTTGTTTTCTTTGGGTAAATTCCTAGAAGTTTATTCCTATAAGTAATCCATATACACACACATACAAGTGTCTCTCTCTCTATATATATGTATGGTATATATTCTGTTATATATAATTTAACAGTACATATGTTCCTAATTATATACATTATATATGTGTATAATCATATATATGAATATGTATGTGTATACATGTTATATACACTGCACAAGTAAAATATAGTACTGTAAAATTACTTTTAAGAGAGTATACAGGCTATATAAAAATTAACGATTTTAGTATTTAAAAATTTCGAGGATATGTGCAAAATTAAGGACATATATATTCTGGTTCAATGCAAGTACGAGAAGATGTGAAAATCAGAAAGACCTATCAGGGAGCCCCTGGTGAGAAAAGGGCAGTTTTGTTAAGTGCATCAGGGATGTGCCACTGCGGCAGGAAGAGACCATTTTCAGGGTTTGTTCTGTGAGGGGTACTGTTCAGGACTCTGAGCATTAGGATGAAATGTCACATAATCACATGTTATGTGAAAAGCCACAAATCTTTAAGAAACATCTGGGAATTTAAGAAATAAGGGCCCTTCCTGAGAAATCTACTAAGGAGTTAGCCTATTCAAGAAACCCAAAGAGCTGAGGAGTTAGTAATAGGACTGGAGATTTGAATTTGGAATCTTGTAAACATTTTGCATAATTATGAAATGATATTAAATTTTAACAAACTGAAAAAGTTTTCATATAAAATGAAAAAATGCACCAAAATGGGAATACAGTTTGTGGCATAATTACACCGAGAGGCGCAATAATTTGACTCAGCTACAACCTAAGACAAAAAGAACTGCACAAACGATAATAATTCAACTGTTTTAAGTAATCATGTTGGTGGTAGTGCTGTTAATGGTACTGTGAATCGTTATATTTGCATTTTGAGCTATAAAACAAATATATACTGCTCTACTTACTCCCGGCACGCTGGAAACCTGTGTTCTGTGCAGGAGAAAAGTGATTCAGACGCAGATGTAAACCTAACTGGAGGTATAACAAGGACTCATATTTTATATCATTATTTCTGAATTCTGCCAGTAGAAAGGCCTAGAAACAAAGAGCAAGACAACGGCAGCAAACACCCCTAATACTCAGATTCTGATCTTGAAAAATCATTCTCCCATCTAAGGAAAGAAACAGGGACCTTAGGAGAAGGGGCTGAGTCCAGAGATGTTGGATAGCAGATAGCAGGAAAGCTATCAGAGACCATGGAAGTCCTGTCGGTGAGACGCAGCCCACGTGAAGAGGCTCCCCCGGCCAGAGATGGGGTGACTCATTAAGGATAACCGTAACACAGCAATATGTTTGAATTCATGAATTCAAAATTATACTAAGTGAACTAACTGATCACCTCTGGAGGATATAGTGAACCAATTCAATATTGTAACAATAGCAAAGCAATCAGAACAATGGACATTCCTGCCGCCTCCCAGTATGAATGGCACCACTGGATAACCAAAGAGTAGGCAGGGAAGAATTCTGCCTTTGGGCTTTTTTAAACAGAAATATCCCAGACAACAAGTGAAGAAGAAATAAGAGAATATAGATACTACCATTTTGCAACTCCAAGTGGCTACTAGCATCACTAAGAGCCATCCAGAGACTGTGTGCCTTTCCTTTTCGTATTGAAGCATGCTTGATAGGGAGTTCGTCTTTCTCGGTCTGACATTTCCTACTTAGCATAACACCCTCTAGGTCCATCCATGTTGTCACAAAAGACAAGATTTTGTTCCTTTTATGGCTGAGTAAGATTCCATTGTATTTATGTGCCGTACCTTCACCCACTCATCTATCAGTGAACACTTAGGCTGGTCCCATATCTTGGCTACCGTAAATAATGCTGCAATGAATGCAGCAGCCCTCACGTCCTTTAGTGTTTTCAGTTTCTTCAAATAAATAAATACCCAAAGTGGAATTGTTGGATCATACGGTATTTCTATTTTTAATTTTTTGAGGAACCACCGTACTGTTTTCCACAATAGCTGCACCAGTTTGCATTCCCACCAACAGCGCATGAGGGTTCCTTTTCTCCACATCCTTGCTAACAAGTTATCTTTTGTTTATTTGATACGAGCCATTCTGGCAGGTGTGAGGATATATCTCATTGTGATATTGGTTTGTGTTTCTTCAAAATAATTTTTAAGATTAATTTTACAAGATTCCCTCAAAATAATATAGGAAGAGAGCAAGTGGGTGGAGGTATAGATAAAATAAAATTGTGTATGTGTTCATAATTACTGAAACTGAGTTCAGGGTATAAGTAGATTTATTATGTTATTCTACCTACATTTTTATATGTCTGAAATTTTCCAAAGTAAAAAATATATGTTATTTGGGGCAGAAGTTTAGACTGCACAAAACAGTATCCTCTTGAATTTCAGACTTACTCTTGTAGAAAAAATCATAATGACAGATGCAAATGCTCAAAATAGTGCTGACTGGCAGAGATCTATTCCACATGGACCAAATAAATAGATTACGTGCAACCTCATTTTCTAAAGAGGCTTTTGACAAAAATCAGGAAAGATACTTCCTTAGCTTCTTGTAGATTAGGATGTCATTAGTACCCTAATGAGAAGTGTGCCTAGCAATGTCCTGGAAAAGAGATGGGACAGTCAGAATCACCTACTGAGGACCTGTTAGTGAAAGGACTGCTGGGAGAGCATGCACAGAGTGACAGGGACCCACAGGGAGAGAAATTTATGGGAGGTAGTCAGTGGGAGTGGGAAGCTGTGACAAGCCCTGGGCCTCAGAGGGTGGGGGAGAAAGCAGTCCCACCTGAGTCCCGGGAGAGCTGGAGCCCTCCAAGCTGTCTTCCCAGCAGGAGCTGTGGCCACAGGCAGGCAACCGCTGCCCCCACAAGGAGACAGCATGGAGGAGAGAGGCGGCCAGCAGGCTTGTTTCTCCTGCTGCCTCTGGCCACCTGCAGGTCCTTCCACCTAGGGAACCCAACCAGCAGCTGAAGGGTAAGGAACCTATGATGCAGCCCTTAGAGGTCATTCTCCCAAGGCAGGGCATAGAATACAGGCGGTGGGGCTAGATGGGGACCAGCTGACAGTAACCAGTGCCCAACGTATTGCTAATTGACACCAAGGTCACCGTGTAAGTCTGTCATGTGTGCACACTGATGGTATGGTTTCATGTATTGCATGTATTTATGTTTAAGCATATCTACTCCTTAGGGTGTGAGGGTGTATGTGTATGGAGAGAGATTCAGAGTATGGCTTCATTTCACCTTTGTATCTAATCCTTCAGTTTTAAGATATTTAAAATAAATCCCTGAAAAGGAAATATAAATGTCTGATAAACTATAAGAAAATATTCAGCATTGCAGAAATCTGGAAATGCAAATTAAAATAACAAAATCCTATTCTTTTACCCATCAAGTTAGCAAATATTTAAACATTTTATACCATCAAGTAGTGGTGCAGGTGAGGGTAATGGGAACTCGCGCGGGCACCAGGGGCAGTGGGAATCCATTCCATTCCTTGACTGGGTTGCTGGCATCTGTTCCAGGGGCTGCCCACTGACGCAGCCGGAGCTCAGGCTCTGCCGTTCAAGTCCATACGACCTTCCCGAGTTACTTAATTTCTCTCATCATGGTTTCCATCTTCTTACTAAAAATCTTAACCTCCCTATGCTTCGGTTTCCTGATCTGGATAATGGGGAAATAATAGCACTTACCTCACGCTTGAACGTCTGCCAGGCCCCGTAGTGCTCAGTGAACACACAGAAAATGTCCATACACCAAGTCAGCAATCTTACCCCTCCTATATTTCCATGAAGAAACTGGCACAAGAATATTTATTTCACTATCATTTGTTCTGTCTGTTAGAGCAAATAAATGGAAACAACCGTTCGTACTCATTGCCAACTATGGAAAAATTCCTGACACACAGTGTTGAGTGAATAAAATATTAATGAAAAGTATGTGTTTTCCATGGAGTTCTAGTTATATCTACTAAGAGCTATAATGTATTTATATGTATACCTGTGGATATTTTAGAAAAATCTGGGGGGAATAGATCTGAACTGACAACAATAGTTACTTCTGCAAAGGGATTACAATGAGGAGGCAGAAAATATGGTCAAAGGAGCTTGTATTTATCTGTTGTGTTTGAATTCTTATCAGGAAAATTGATTCATGAGGCACTTGTGTGATTAAAAAATTAATACAGTTTTGAAGAATAATTCAGGTCCACCTGACTCCAGAACCAGTGCGTGTAGTCACCGCACATCAGAAAACCTTCCGTTTGCCAGGAAAGCTTTTCCTGTCTGGCTACTTCTTCATTTGAAGTATAAAAATTATAGTCATGTTTACAATTGTTCTCACTGACTGCCTTGCTGGAGTTTCTGTGTTAATCATTTATTTCCCACTAAACGTGAGTTGCATCAAGATCCCTGGATGGCAGCAGTCATCTGTATCACTGCTCTCTGTTATTTTCAAACATCATTTTTTCGTTGAAAAAAGAAAAGAATGACAATAATTAACACTAATATGCAGTTACAATTTAGTTACCTAACATTTTCACATTAGTAATAGGGGTTTTAGGAAGGCAACTTAATAATTTTCCTCTGAAGAGTTGTAAATAAAATTGAAAATGTGAGATATGGAGTTAAAAATCAAGATGGAAAAAAGAATAATGTTGACTAATTTGAAGTTCAGAATGAGAAATTATCCAAACTTTCAGATGAAACCTGAAAAAAACAAAAAGCGAAATGGTAAGTAGATGAAGTTTGGGAGGCAAATACGAAATTGTAGTTAGATGCCTTAATTTCTTTAACAAGTTTTCTGAATAATATGGTTGTTAAAGTAAGTATGCAAGTGTTAGAAAGTGGACAGTTTATATTATTTGTTATTTTAATGATGATGTTTTACATTGTAGAAAAATTGAAAATGATTCGCCTGTATGTGTATCACCTTTTTCCCTTTGAGGTCTCCAAATTGGGGGAAGCATGTTGCTTTGTAGACAACTATAAGCTTAAGTTTCATGTGGGGGCATCTACTCAAATTGGAGTCTTAGGGTTTACAAGGAATTTGCCTCACACACAATCAGGAGAGCCGAGCAATAAACCCATAAATCGTATGTCACCAAAATTTTCAGTCAGCTCAATTTATCTTTGGATGCTGGCTCAGAGAGGGGAATAAAAGGTCATAACGATAATGACCAGGCTGAGCAAGAGAGGAAAAAGTCAGCCAGCTAGAGAACAGAAACCAATCAAGGAGAGATTAGGACAAAACACATGCACGTACATAGTCAGCTGTTTCTTCACCTGACCAAGTTCCCTGACTACCTGGTGTGTGCCTGGCGCTGAGCTAATTCTAGGGCGGAGAGCCTCTAATAGTCAGGTGATAAGTAGCAGGACGGAGGTGAGCTCAGAGTAGAAGGCTTCTACAGAAGGTGACTTTCCATAGTGGGGGTGAGAAATGGTGGGCGGAGACAGAGAAAGCCAACCAAAAACAGAGATCAGGCATGCGGAGTATCGAGTTACTTAAACAAGGCGGTGGCTCTAATGCCATGGGCCCTGCGTAAATCAAAATCTAAGCCTATAAATGCCTGAAGGTTGCAAAATTGAAACCTAGGATGACTGATCAGAGACAGCCAGCTGTCTTTATATTGTAGCCAGTCAGCTCTGCTCGTTTCGCTTGTACCTTTTCTTTATGAACATCTTTCCCTGAGCTTCAGCCAGGGAGTCACTCCTTACTGCCTCTCGGTTGCCTCTGCCCCATGCGAACTGATTTTTGCTCAAATAAATTCTTAAAATTTTTAATATGCCTCCATTTGTTTTTCAACAGGACTTAGAAACTGCAGTATCTCTTATTGTCTTATCAGACCCACAGGTTTTAAATTCCAAATGGAGCCACTGTAGAGATGACCCAGAGCACAGTAAGTCCTACTGAAATACAGGTGTGTGTTTGTAAATAACATACAGTGTCAGGAGATGACCGAATGCAGCACCAGGAACGGATGAGGGTTTGAGTCCAGGCTCTGCCGTTCACGTTTCCGCTGGGTGGACCCTCTCAGTTTGATCTACTTTACAGTATTATCACGAGAAAAGAAATTAAAAGCCATCATTTGTGTGGTAGCATTTCATAAACTTAAGGCCGCCCCCATATGTCGCAGGAGCAGCTGGCGCGCTGACACCACGCAGGCAGGGGCACAGTCTCTACATATATTATGTCTATATAATATCAAAGTAACTAAGTGGCTCAAAGCAGTGAGAAAATAATTCTATTTTAAGGAATTTATTGGTTAAATTACAATCAAAACCGTTATTTGATGTTTTTGATAGGTAAAACCATCATATGATCTGCTCCTAAATCAACACAATATTTTTTTGGCATGTTAAAGAGGCTCAAAACATGGAAGTGGTCAAGTCACATAATAAATCTAGCCTCAGTCTCCTCATCTATGAAGTGAGAAGTGGAATGATAGGCTAAGTTTCCTCTTAGTACATTTTATTATATGTAAACACTAAGTCTTGAGAAAACAAAAATATCTTCTTATTCAACATCAGGTGTACTAAAAAACGTGTCAGAAGGAATAATTGCCAGCATAACCTGAAACCATGGGATGTCATGATTGATACTGTCTGGAGTTTATTCTACACAAAGCCTTTATGTCCTGAGTATTAAAGTGTTCTGTGATTGCAAGAGGCATAATCTTTTTTTTTTATTAAAGTGTTGTTAATATACAATCTTATGTTGGTTTCAAATGTACATCACAGTGGTTCAACAGTCCCTGTGATCAACTTCTATTATGATTGTGAATTATTGTCCCCTTTATCTGCCTCCCCCTTGGTAACCACTAGTCCCTTCTCAGTGTCTTTGAGTCTACCTCTGTTTTGTTCTTTCTGTTCTGCTTTGTTTTTATATTCTGCAAATAAGTGAAATCATATGGTATTTGTCTTTCTCCTCCTGGCTTATTTCACTGAGCATAATACTCTCTAGCTCCATCCATGTTGCTGAAAATGGCAGGATTTATTTTCTTTTCATGGCTGAATAATATTCCATTGTGTATCTGCATCTTCTTTATCCATTCATCTACTGATGGACACTTAGGTTGCTTCCATATCTTGGTTATTGCAAACAGTGTGGGGATAAACATTGAGGTTCATATGTCTTTTTAAATCAGGGATTTTGTTTTCTTCAGGTAAATTCCTTGGAGTGGAATCACTGGGTCAAACGGTACTTCTATTTTTAGCGTGTTGAGGAAGCTCCGTACCATGCAATAAGCACGATCTTAAAGAGAGGGAATAGGAGCATCCCTTCCAAGCCCCATTTCTGCCAGCACAGCAAGGCAGGGGTCTGCTCTAGGAGGCCGAAGCGTGATCCTCAGATCAGAAGCATAGTCATTGCCTGGGATCCTGTTAGAAATGCAAACTCTTGGGCTCCAGACTTACCAAAACAGAATCTGCATGTCACCAAGATCCCCAGTGATCCCTGCGTACACTTAAGTTTAGGAAGTCCTGGTATACAATCCTACTGGATCCCCACCAGAGCATGAGAAAACTCACCATGCTGCCATGGAGAGCCACTGATGTCTTGTCTTGAGTTAATTGATGTCATGATGTCACTTAGTAAAATAAATGTGACCCTGAAGACATTCTTCCTGAAGGAAGGAGCTTGCATCAGACCCCACTAAGAGTGGCAGAGACCATTAAGAGAACCTCCTCCACTCTAGCCAAGGAGCACACAGAGAAATTAAGTTTGAGATCTCAACCAAGGTCCCTTATTCCCTGACACTTCCTTCGCAGAGGCAAAGCAAAGAGCACCTGGAGAGCTAGACCAAAGATACATATGTTCTTTCTCATTTCACAATTCATGTTCCACTTCTCTACAGTCTTGTTGTTGAAATTGCTTTAAGTCATACACAAAGGACTATTTCTTGCCTAAGCTTCATTAAGCTTTTTTAAAGTATAGGGGTACAATGATGCTTGGAAATTAGTAAACTGAATTAACTGCAAAAAGTACTTGTTTGATTTGACATGGAGAAGAGAAGAATAAAGCAAACAGAAAGGAATGTTTCTTGAGCATCTACTCTGCTAAGTACTACACTAAAAGTTTTATATAAAGAACTAGTATCTCTAAAATATTAAACCTGAGGTTTGTTCTCTAATCATATAAATACAATGTTTTTATGATCTTCCATACTATAAAAACTATAACAACACAGCTTTTCAATCATTTAATAACTTATAAATATCTATGCATTTTAAACTCTGCTTTATTATAAACTACTAACATTTCCAGGTCTTTCCCATCTCCACAGTTAGACACTATTAAGAAAACACCCTGTAGATGAGGAGATCCCATCCTGTGTGCCTGTCTTACATCTTAGACACCCATGGAGATCTTATCTGGGCTCCCATGATGTCACTGCTTGTCTGATATGGTCCCTGAAAGAAACGTGGGACTATAATCGAGACCACTGTGCCACTGGTTTCAGTCAACACGGTGCAGTGTGTGTGCCCCCAGGCACGCAAGGGCTGCCTGCCTGACTGAACAGCCCTCTGAGGACACTGCTGGGTGAGAAAAGCAGAAAGGTATTGGGAAGGCCAATACTTGTGAAAGGAGTAGCAGGAGATTTTACCTGTTTAACAGCCCTTAGTCTAAAAGGATGTTTCAGTAGGCACCATGCACAGAGTGGATAAAATTCCTACTTTCTGAGCCAGAGAATAGATAACTGAGTGTCAACATAGCTGTCACGATAACTGATGGAACAAATAGGCAGATAATCAAGATATAGAAGACTCTAAAAATATAATCAACCAATTTGCCCTAAATGTAATTTACAGAACACTTAAGTCAGTAACAGAAGAAAATGAATTATTTTCAAGTGAACACAGATTATTTATTAGGATAAATAATATTCTGGACCATAAAATAAACTTCAGTAAATTATGCAGATCAAAATCAAAGTATGTTTTCTGTCCACAATGGAATTAAATGAGGAATCAACAACAGAGCAATGTCTGAACACACCTCCTCATACAGACATTAAAACCACACTTCTAAATAGAATGGGCCAAAAAAGACATCACTGGAAAAAAATTTTAACAATGACAATTGAAAAACAGTATATCAAAATATTTGAGATGAAGCTCAAGTAATGCTTACAGAGAAAATTACCACATAAAATGCTAACATGAAAAAAGAAGGGTCTCAAATCAATAATTAAGTTTCTATCATAAGGAACTAGAAAAAGGAAAGGAAATTAAACCTCAAGCAAAAAGAACGAATAAAGAGTGAAAGCAATAAAAAAGAAAACAAAATAACCCCAAAGTAGCTGATTTTTTTTTAATGGATAAATAAAATCTCTATAACACTTACCAAGTATTTACCAAAGAGAAGTGAAAATATAGATACAAAAATAAAGCCTATCAGGCGTTTTTACCCAAGAGATGAAAATATGGACCCTCAAAAATGCTTGTGCAAAAACATTCATAGCAGCTTTACTAAGTGTCAAACACTAAATACCCCAAGTGCCTATCAAAGGGAGGACGGATGTATTACTAGGTGTGATGTATTTAGGCAATGGACTGGAACTTAGCGACAAGAAGGAATCAGCTATTGGGACAATGACATCAGTTGTGATGAATCTCACAGACATAATGCTGAGATAAAAGAGGGATACAGTAGTGTATATATTGTATCATTCCATTCACATGATGCTCTGGAATTGGCAAATTGATACTGTGATGATAGTTATGAAAGCAGAGGAGGGAGGCAAGGATTTATTAGCAAGGTTCCTTATATCTTGATCTGTGTGTTATAAAGGTGTATACATTATCTAAATCCTCAGACTGTTCACTTGATTGGAGAGAGCGGTGGGGAGAGGGAGAGGAGGCAGGACAGAGGGAGAGAATATGAAAAGACAAAACCAAAAAAGAAAAAACTGGCCAGGATCTTGCAGGAGGAAATTAATCTGGACCAGGTATGAAAGCATAGGGAAGTTACAAAACAAAACCAGCTTGGAGAACTCAGAAGTGAGCACTGAGGTAAGAAGGGGCCGTCTCCAGAGAACGGACAGGAGCCTCCTTATTCACCCTGTGCCTGCACAATTGCACTGTAATTGTTTGTGTGCATGTAATTTCTATTTTATAAGCAACCACACTAGCTTTAAGTATGTATGTGTGCAATAAGGGCCATGTGAGCATTTGTACAGCCCCTGAACACAGAAAATATTATGGTATTCTGGCTTATCTATCCCCACTAGGTAATTTTAAATTAAAATTGTATAGCCATAGGCTGAAATATTTACAGATGAATATGTATAACATCTAGGATATGCTTCAAAATAACATGGGTAGAGGGATGAATGGGTTATGTGGAGGGCTTGGGCATGGATTGATTATTACTTTTATTAATTATCACTCAGCTATAGCTGGGTAATGGGAACTATCATGTATATTTGCAAGAAAGTTAAAGAAATCCATAGAAACCATAGTATAAGTATGCTAACACCAGCTAAGTGTTTTTTTGCTTTTATGAATAACTACTGTGACGCTTTCCAAACACCTTACTGTCATGGAGTGCCCCTGCTGCTAAGTGTTAAAAGCCCACATGCAGAGTTTACCTCCAGGGTGACTGTGTTTCCGCTGCCTGGAATGGCCTTGCCTCAAGAAGGCTTCGGAGGCTGCAGGTGCCCCGGGGACGGCGCCAGTCAAAGCTAAGAGGATCCAAGTCCTTTGTCACGGCCCAGTGAGGAGCAGCCTAACTAACCCGAAAACGTGTTCACATCAGGGAGGTGGGGTGGCACAGAGCAGGTCTTGGTGTCTTTAGTTTTTCTATTCAGGACATGAAGAAAATTATTACTGAGACTTATTTTAGAAATAAAAACTAAGGTAGCAAATTTGAATTTCCTAAAGACAATTGATTGTACATTGCAGCTCTTTGATATGACCTAATGTTAAGCAAATGTGGTTAGTACATATTAGGTGATCAATAAATATTTTGTGTTGTTGAAATATTTATCTATTTTCTTTGAACAAATATATAGACATTCTGTCACATGATGAGCATATAATTGGAAAAATAAATCAGCTTAAATTTTTAGATTATTAACATAAAAAATAAAATGATGTTCCTCCAAATGAATGATACTGCAGTAATCCTATCTGGTTAAGGTAGAAATTGAGGAGATCATAGATAGAAATTACTTGTCATAACTGAACAACAAACTGAGTTTGATTTAATTCTTATTTGTTTATTTATTTAGATATAGAATGAAGATTTCTGTTTTCAAACTTAAAATCATTGTAAAAATGTTAGTGCTGTAATAGGGATACAGATATATAAAGGAAGATTTCTGTTTTCAAACTTAAAATCATTGTAAAAAATGTTAATGCTGTAATAGAGATACATATATTTGGAAATGCATGCAGATTAATAATAAAGACATGACTCTTTTGTACTTGGGGCAACATCATGTCAAAACAAACCTGTTTACACTTAATCAACAATCTGCAAGTATTTCCTAAATCACTACAAGATGCTGTGTAACACAAGAGGTGTGTGGTGCACGTACAGGAGTTCACAATCCTGACGTCTAATACACATGAAGCGATCAGCTAACAATGCATAATGTGAAAAGGTTTCAAGGTAGTGTTTCCAGGAGTGAGTCTCATATGGGTCCATGGAGAATGGATAGTTAACAGTAGGCTGGAGGATGCACTTGTGTGATGGTGAGAAAAGGACAGAGTATTTGGAATAGAATACTTTGTGCACTGCATAAAATCCTTATTCTACTTCTATAAAAAAAGTAAATGTTGCTATTTTCTTTGAAATAAAAACAGAAGATCTTAAAATATCCACTATTTCCTTTAATGTAAACCACGAAATACGTTTTAGAAGCTCGGTTTCTCTTCTAAATATTTAAGACAGGTATAGACAAGTGGAGTTAAAATTATTTTCCTTTGTTAAATTGAAGAAATTTAATTACAAAGAGAAATATACTGTGCTGGTATTGATCACAATGTTTAAATGAATATCCTTACATGTATATAATTCTGTCAACCAAAAATGTTTTTGGTTTCAAGATAAAGAGAAAAAGTTGTATGTATCCCAATGCCAAAAGCAAGCCACACAGGGCATTCAGTCCAGCTTGTTCATATAAAGCATACAAAAATATGCTCTGTCAAAGGTATTTACAAGGTTAAAATAATTTTTTCCATATGCTGCATAGTGCCAGAGGTAAAAGTTCTGAGTTTTCCTCACTGTCATCCTTACCCTGAACCTCCAAGTACCTCCTATATGAAATAAACATGCCTGATTCTCTAGGGAAGACAAAAAAAGGATGTTTTATTATAGCCCCTGTCCTTGAGAACCTTAAAATGCTTTTTGAGGTATACGTAAATAAAAAGAAGACAATTTCAAGATCAGGAAATGTTCATGTCTAGTGGGCAACACAAACGATGCTGACCATGGATTAGGAACTGGGCCCAAAGGTAAAGCTTTGGATCATGATAAAACTTTACAAGATGTCCACCGTCCCTGCTGCTTTCAGTCTGGCTGACTGACATAAAAAGGGAGAAGGTAAGAGCCACATAAAAATTAAAAGCATTGAAGCCACAGAGAATGTTCGAGCTGATCTGATAATGCAAGTCAGGGACTAAAAGGCGGAAATAGCAGGAGAGTCATGCGTGAACCTGAGGCACAAATAAAAGAGAAGCATCTTAATAAAGAAAACTTGCCTATTAGTAAATATATTATCAGCTCATAAGAATATACTTTGAAATATCTCAAAATGTATCCCCTAAAAGGTAAAATACCATTATTTCCAATAATAAATTTTAATTACAGATGTACCCACAAATTTGATAATATACTTTTAGAGATAATGATTTGTTTAGTTTCCTCTCCCTACCCCCTTTGCAGCATGAAATAAATTATATGGTATTTACTGTAAGGATTACCTTTTAAATTAAAACGTGTGTTTGCTACATGGTTCTTGATGGTTTACAGGAGATTTGAGCTAAGTCTATATGACATGTAAAGAATCTTTTCAGTGGGAAATAATTAAGTAGGGCAAACTGATTTAACATAAGTAAATTTGTTTTGACTAAGCTTTTCACTTTGTAACAGGTTTCTTTGGCATTATAAGAACATTAGGTTTTATTTAGAAATGATCAAAAAATTTTTGACATTCCCTGAGACAATGTGGATAGCTATCGAAAGAATTCATCTTCAATAAATGCACTTTTTTTGGCCTTAGTTATTTGTATTGATCATCTACACTGATCAAATGTATTTGTTATTAATGCTCCTGATTTATTCAGTATTATTCTTAGTTACATATATCAGGATATTCTGTATTCTTGGGCAAAAGAAAAACATTCAGCCCAAAGCAGTTAAAGTGGGTTAAAAACAGTGCTAGCAGCCAGGTGGGTAGATTCTAAGCACCTTCTGAAAAGCTCTCCTCTGCAGCTGGCTGCTTTTCACTTCGCCCCAGCGACAGCACTGAGCTTCCATTCATTTTGTCGATGGTCCACTGAGAAAACGAGCTTGTGAGGGCGTGGCCCCCCCAGGGCCGCGGGCCAGCGCTGTCCGCCCCGGGAATCGCGTCCACAGGGCAGGCGGCCGCTGCTCCAAGCGGGGACGAGTCCCCCATCCCGACGTGAGGGAGCAAAATGCACTTGGCCACTTTCCCCTGTCCCCGGGCCGCGTCCTCCCCGTCTGCCTGGGCACACGGGGACAGCAGAGAGCTCCTCCCCTGCGGAGCTGGCCGGAGAGGGAGGCCGGCTGCGGGGACGCCGGGAGGGAGGCTGCGCCCCGAGCGTGGGGGGGCTGTGGTCGCGCAGCGGGCGGCACGCGCGGGTGGGGGGAGGGGAAGGGGGCCCGGAAGCGGGAAGAGGGGGCGTGGGAAAAGCACGTGGACAGGAACCAGCTTTGCTCACCTTGTGACTGTCGGAATCCGCCTGGGCCTCAGAGTTCGGCGGCTCTGGCTCTCACTCTGCCACCAGAAGCATCCAGGCGTGAATCCCCATGGCACGGCTCGCAGGCCCACCTTCCTGGCCCGTGTGGACGGTCACGCGGCCTCGTGCTGGAAAGCTGATCGGTGTCCCGGGGCAGCGCGCTTCATGTACATTATGTGTACTTCAAGCCCCTGTACCACCTTTCCCTGCACCCAGGGTGCGAAAGAGTTTCTAACTTGGAAAGTAGCTTAAGTCCTTTTGAATACACCTTCTTTTACATTGATGTCATGCAGTCTTTTAAAATACTCCGAAACCACTGATTCCTCAGGACCTCAAATTACCACCAGCTCATAAAGGCAGTACTCTGATTTCACCTGTAACCTATATACTTGGCATACATCCCTCTTTAAAAGACACATACACACTCAATTTCCCTGTAACTAGTGAACATTCCGATGTCACCCGTGGCCATTCTCATTTTACCTTTAACCTATTTTAAAAATCAAGAAATCATAAGAACAAAATAGTACTTTATTTTCCTTGGTAAAGATAGCCTGAATTAGCATGAACCAAAAATACATATGCATAGCCATATTAAAAATATTTTTTCCCTAGATGAAGGTTTTCTGGCACAAACTGCTAGTGACTGTTGAGCCATGATGTTGACATGCATTTCTGAAGCACATCATACTTGTCAGACCTAAATACACCTCTGATTAAAACAAATCCTGCCATAAGTATGCAGATCAAAAGGAAAGTTCTCTTGACAATATTGCCGTTCAACTTAGGCCTCCACCTCTTGTGTAGTGATCTCCCCGAGATACTGCAAAGCCGTTAGAGTCAGCCACATGCTGAAGTTTCCAGTGTAACTCCAACAGCCTGTGTCAAATTCTGGATTGTAAATCACTGTTGCAAACTATGCCCAGGAACCCGTCTAGCTGTATTGTTTATGAGAGTGACTGGAGGAAGGTACACTGAGTGTGGATAAAGTGAAGGTTCCTGTAGCCAGGATTCTCACCTGGCCCTAGTCGGCTAGCTCACTACACACATGTGGGCAATATGTCGTTACTGACTCTTTATAAGGAGCTCTGCCCAGTGCTCTGGGCGGCACAGTGGCATGGCTGCTGGAGAGCAGAGACAAGACTGGAGTGGTGGCAGCGCTGAGGACAGAGATTTAGACGGCTGCGGGGACAGAGAGGCCCAGAGGCAGAGATGGGTTTGCTGCATGCGGACTCGTTGAGTGGACAGGATTGTAGCGATTGACCTGCCACCATGGGAATAAAGTTCAGTATAACCCTTTCATCCCAAGAACGTTCCACTCCAATTTCTTTGGTCACACTGAAGGCATAGTGAACTTGCCCGGGGCTGAAACCCACTGGCAAGACAGTTGGCATAGTTGGCAGGATTCATAGTTGACCCAGGAAAAGAACAGGCTGCCCTCATGGGAAGAGTGTTTCAGCGGCTGCACCTATGGACGGGGAGACATTTGAGGGTCTCCCAGTGGACGTGTGGTACTGGGAAAAGGTGGAGGACTGGGCTCCACCCCAAGAGAAAGAAAATTTGTTGGTTATTGAAATGGCCTCACTACAAGGTGCTGTGGAAATGGTAAAGGATGTTGTGGTAGACCGAGAGGAAGCAGCACGAGAAGGAGCGGCACAAGAAGCATTAGCCCGAGAGTGCAGGCTGCCAGGTGCCATGGGGCAGGTGAAGGATGGCGTGGAGCCGTCAGCCCCAGAAATGGAGGAGGGAGGTTTGACGAACAGGTGGGGGTGGAGCCCCTGCCAGTGCCGGAGGCATCAGCCCCTCCTCGGTTGAACCTCCACCTGGTTGAAAACTGGTGGAAAGCCAGAAGGACTCGGCAACTGCAGGTTCTTCCAGGAGAGGTGCTGCCCCCTCCTCAGGTTGTGGAGCGCTCCGCGCTCTGCTTCTATCCTCAGGCTCAAGAACAAAAGGAAGTAAGGTCTACTTCATGAAGGAAGAATTTAAAGGGCCCTGTGAAGGTCACGAGGACCCTGATGTGGGTTGGTTTGAAAAGGCAGGAGCAGAGAAATTGGATGACTGGAGCTGTGGCAACAGCTGAGACTGGAGCAGCAGTTCCAGCTGATGAGGATGAAGCAAAAGCCAGAGACAAAGCATCAAGACGGACTTGTGTGTCTGCAAGACATTCTGCTGGAGATGCTGGAGAAGGTGGGCATTGTAAGGCCCACCCATGGTTCTTTTACAGTGTTCCAGCTTCCTTGCACAGGGACCATTGCAGAGGACTGAGGACACATAGATGGAGAAGCAAGAATCCTGGAGGGGTGGAGTGTGGATAAAGTGAAGGTTCCTATGGCCAGGATTCTCACCTGGTCCTGGTTGGCTAACTCACTACACACGTGTGGGCAATATGTCGTTATTGAGAGCTCCGCCCAGTGGCACGGCTGCTGGAGAGCAGAGACAAGACGAGTGGTGGCAGCGCTGAGGACAGAGACCGAGATGGCTGTGGGGGTAGAGAGGCCCCGAGGCAGAGACCCGCTTGCTGCATGCAGACTCCCTCTGAGTGGATGGGATTTTAGTGACTGACCTGCCACCGTGGGAATAAAGTTGGGTGTAAACCTTTCACCCCAAGAACGTTCTACTGTCATTTCTTTGGTCACATTGAATCCATAGTGAACTTGCCTGGGCTGAAACCCATTGGCAAGACCCTGAGAGACATCTTTAGGGTTGACTGATCAGAAATTACAAATGCTATTTCTAAACAGTGCAAGTTTTCAGCATTTCTCCATTCAACATGTAGAAAACGGGAGAATTCTTATATTCCTTTGAAACAAAGCCCACCAAGGTGCCTACCTCTCATTGTTATTAGGCTCAGAAAAGACTGTGAAAAACATTTTGAAATATCTAAAGTGCTTTTAAAATATAAGGTATTGTTATTCCGATGGTCTTGCTCTAAATACTGCAAGCATGACTCTCACCCACTTTAGCATGACTGTGACTCGCGTTTCCATTTACCTCCCTGATTTTCAGTGTTAATTCCTTTTACACAATGTTATTTATAACATGGATATTTGCTCCCATTATCATTTTTATTATTGCTTTATAATGACAGGCCAGTCTATTTTTCCTACTGGATACTATACTTGAATCCACTTTTTAAAAAAATCCACTCAATTTAAAAAATAGAGATCATTCAGGGTAGCCTCTACAGACTGACACCTTTTTTCCATTAAATTCCAGTATCTTATCAAAAAACAATGTTTGATAACAATAAGAAAGTCAATGATTTCCTAAATTTGTTTGCCATGCACCAAAATTTGAAAAATTTTAGCTTTCAGCTGAAAGTTGAGCCTTTTCCTTCTCCTTTCACATTTTCTTCCTGTAATTCCTTAGTTCCCTTTTGTTCTCACCATCCCCCATTCTTCACTGCTTCCTCTTCAGCTTTCTCCTTGACCTATTCTCCCTCACACCCCATTTGTTCTCTTTGTATTATTAGAAGTCTTGTTATCTGCTGAATTTTCTTACACCTGAACAAAAGCTACCTAAGAGTGCTCTTTGTGAGAACAATGTGAAAACACACACCCATTTAGTGTTTCCATGAATATGGTGCAGGTGCAGGGCAAAGATACCCTTGGCCACTGAGGTTCTGTGATGGCCAAAGACAGACTGAAAGATGTGGCACACAGAAACAAATGAAATAATTTTGACATGAAAC
>JAQQAC010015530.1:585924-634958 GCA_029783875.1 Phataginus tricuspis | reverse complement strand
GGGAGTCCGTGCTTCCCACAGGGCCTCTGTTGACAGCTTCCTGGGAGCAGGAGGTAGGGCGTCTCGTTACCAGCTGGAGGGAAGGACAGCGTGGCCTCCTGTGCCTTGGTGAGGGTGAGGGGAGCTGGGGCGCCTGTTACGGGCCGATGAGTGTGGAAGTCTTGGCCCACTGCTCGTCCTTTGTTGGGACGGGCACAGAGGAGCCCAGGTTTTGTTTCTTAGTTGGCCGGAGTAGAGCAGGTTCTGCCCAGACGTTCCCATGTGCCCCGCTGCCCCGCTGCTGTCCTCTGGCAGGACAGACCGTGCCGTGTCTTCTGCAGCCTCTTCGTCTGCGCCTCTTATCATTTCTGGGTCTCCGGGCTCCTCCAAGGACCTCAGAGCCCGTTGCTGCCTGGGTCCCCAGGCCTCCCCGCCCGTCCACCTTCTCTCTAGCTTCCCGAGTCTGCGAGTCCGCTTTATGGGTGACATCCGGGGTGTTCACCTGGACGTAGTGGGAGGAGTAGGGAAAAGTGTTGCTCCTCTGTGAGGACGGGCTTCTTCACCAAAGCCCGTCCACGCTGGAAACTGAAAGATACCACATGATGTCTCGGGTGCCGCTGAGCTGGTTTTGAATAATAAGCATTCTAGCGGTTAGCGGGATAGGGAAGCACGTGCACAATGGTGCTGATAGGACCCCAGCTCACGCCATCAGTGCTAAGGTTCAGGGACCGCAGGGAGGACCTTTCACTCCAAATCCACACTTTCTGCTCCCTTGGGAAACCAATGCGGGTGTGGGGGCCGTTTTTATGTTCTTTGCTAGAGCTGACACAGGTCATGGAGATATTTGGAGGTGAGGATGGGGGCATCTCTGCATCACTTCCGGAAGATGTGTTTCAGGAGACCCTGGCGCACAGTATTGTTAGCGACAGATGTGTGTCCATGTCCAGACTCCTCTTTGTCACATCAGCTCTGCCATGGCCATGTGAGGTGGAAGGACTTCTTGGCCCCTGAGGCTGTGCTGAGGAAAGAGAAACCATGCTTCTGAATAGAGATTTTATAATTGGGGTGCAGTTACAAACCCCCTGAAAGGCAAAATCAAAAGTAAAAGGTTCAAAAGTTTACAAAATCTTTTGTGAGTGTAATAGAATACAGATAGATGCAGATTTGAGAAGTAGTCTGTGGCTTCTGTTCCTAAATACGCTTCAGTTTTACAAGTAGTAGTTTATAATACTTTATACTTTCAATTAGCAATTCACTAAACTTTGAGAACGTAATAGATTCGAGTTCACTTAATATCCACCACTTTTGGTTGATAATATTTTTGCTTTTTGATTAGTTACCACATTTTACTATTATTTTTAAGCTGAACGTTTTAGCTTCAATAAATGATAGCTTTCAGCCCATATGCCCTTTACTCCATACACCTTTTTAAAGGTGTCTTGCTGTTAACTAGAAAAATGGCTCATGAACAGTTTTCCTGCTTTTGATTTAGAATGGCAAGCATTCTTGGTCTGGAAAATATTATTCTCTCACCCTTTCAGCGTTCCTCGCCCCAGCTGTGTCCACTTTTCCACCCCCTCTGCCCCCTTTGCGCATTCAGTCCGGTGACACTGCTTCACTCATTTTGCTTAGGTGTGAAAATGGCGTGTCTCTGCAACGTTTTGGGGAGAAGACTTTTCCAAACCTTCACGATACCGTGTTGGTTAAATAACACCATTTGGGCAGGTTGGGGGAACCACCCCTCATCTGAAAACATGTTTTCAATGGCGCAGCAGATGCTGGCACACACTCTGCCTGTTTAAAAAGAGGCCCCTCGTCCTGGAGGCACTAGTCACGTGTCTTCTTTCTTAATCACTCGGTGTTTTTTTAATGCAGCAATTAAAGTATCTCCAGAATGGTTAGGGAAGGCTGAAATGCGAAGAAAAATAGCGCCTGCCCCGTAAGTGGGGCAGGAAGCGGCGCTGGGAAGGGAGGAGGGGCGCCTGTGTCCCGCGTGGGCGGCGGCCTGGGGCCCTATAACCCCAGCTTGTTTGTAAACGCGGGCTGTGCCAGGTGGGTTTGCACCTGTGCAGGTGAATTCTGCCTCCTCTTACCCTAGACACTAAAAGTAACGTTTAATGTTAGAATGTAGATGAAATAATAGTTCCTGCTAACACTGCTAAATAGCTTTCAGGAAATATGATTCAGGTTGCTTTGAAAATTCGATCAAACCATGAATCAAATTTTTTAAAATAAAACATTTCAAAGCATCTGCTCTTTTTTTTTTTTTTTTTTTTCCTCAGGGTCAGTGGGATGATTACACTTCTTTTTGTATGAAGGTGTTTTCCATTTCTTGTTTTTTTCTTTACTGGTTTAAGATTTTTTTTCTCTTATGCCTTATTTTCTAGGAGCATGTGACATAACAGCTATACATTTAAAATTCTCTAAGTGCCTGTAGTGTTTTAGATGTGAAATTAGGAGTTGCTCCATATTCATCGTTTGATTCCTGTGTAGACAGGGGAAACAGGGAGCCCCAGGAAGGCGGTTTGGTCCCCAGGCTGCACGGACAGGAGGCAGCGCCGGCCGTGCGTGGGAGCATCTCTGACCTCACAGGCGTGAGCACACGGAGTGCTTGAGGTTGGCGACAGAGGGCACAGAGAGATCGGTGTTTCGCTCCGTTCTCAGCCTTAATCCTCTGCTCATTTGCGAGCAGATGACAGTCTCTGCCGATTGCCTGTCTTTTCTTGCAGCTTATTCTCTCCATCCTTTTTCCCCCCTCTCTCACCTTTCCTCTCTCTGTACCCCACCAGCATCCAGCCGAGTTTGATGGTCACACCAGGAGACTCGTCACTTGCCCTGCACAACTAGAAATATTTTAGTCTCCGTCTTGTGCTTCTCCAAGCCCATGACAAGACCACATTTTTGTGGTTTTCCCTCTTTCCTGTTCCATCAGTCATTCCACATTATTCTCTTGTATTCAATATTTTATATCCTATGGGAGATCTAGCCTTTGGCATAATTCATACTCACCTTACCTTCAGCGTGCCCCTCTGGCTCAAAGTGGCTATGAAACAGGCCATTATTTTTTAACAGCAGTGTTTCTCAAAATATATTTCTAGGGCCGCCTGCATCAGAATTATGTGGGGTGTTTGTTAAAAGTACAGGTTTCTAAACCCCATCCCTAACCCACTGATTGAGAATCTCTCTCTCTGACTTTAGGATTTTAAGGCTAACACTAACTGTGGGGTTAGTTCAGATCTGCACTCACAACCCAGAAAACCTTTTCAAACATCAGAATGCGTGGATCTTATCCCCAGGTTTCCAGTTTAAATCTCTTGGTGTGATTCTGACGTGTATGTTAACAACCAGAAAACGAGCTGCAGAAGTTGGCCGGAAAGGACAGAGGTTGGTGTTGACAGAGAAGCATCTCTTTGGTGAATTCAGCAAGGGCAGGGATTGATCTTCCATTATAAATTCAGAAACTGATCTTTCTGTCAAGGCTGTCGTCACATGAACCAAGCGTCTGTATAGAGACAGGCTATATATAAAGAATGCATTTTTAGAATTATTACTGTCAGGAGGACAAGCGCGATCAGGGATCCTTGCCCAGGAAGCAAGAATTTCCACAGGAAGGAAAACCATGAGAAGTTTGCTCCTTGAATCTGGAGTCAGACTAGGGAAATTGGTTGAATAAAAGTAGTGAAAATACTAAAGAATTACTGTGTCAGCAACCCTCCTAAACATTTCACATAGGTTATTTCGTTTCTCCCTCTTGACAGCCCCTTACAATAGTATTATTAGCTCTTTTTTCTGGATGAGAAGAAGAGAGGGCGAGGCTTCATCCCTTGGCCCATACCACGGAGCTGCCAAGCGGGAGAGCTGAAGCTCCTCGGATCTGTGACCGAGTCGTTAGCAAAAGAAGAACGCAGCTGGTAACTTTAGAGTCGCCTGAGTCTGGGCTTCCAGTAAGCGATCCGGGGGGCGGGGTCGCTTCGGCTGGGGGAGGAGAAAGGGGCGTGCAGACCCTCTTTATAGCAGAAGTGCTTTCGGGTGGTGAGTGATGAGGCCGGGCAGCCCCGGGCGGGTGGAGTCGATCCAGTCGCATCCCGTTGATCTCGCTGTAGTTGTGATTGAGTGAAAGTCTACACAACCAGGTTCTGTTTTCAGGTTTTCTTTCTCTAAAGATGTATCACAGACATATAGAAATAGTTATAAATGTTAAGTAATAATATAGGCATATTTAAATATAGTAGGCAAGTCTGCCTATCTCAGCCTCACGGGTGTCCCCAAGTCCTGAAATAACCTCGTCTCAGAAAATATGAGTGAAATTGGCTCGAACTCCCACTAGCTCCAACTCTAGCATATTTCCTAGTATTTTGGGAGATTTTCACGTAGCACACAGTTTCCCCGTGTTTTTTCTGAGCTTCTGCGTCTGTTGAATACCCGATCACCCCACTGAGTTCTGTTTCCTAAGCACGAGGCCCGCTTGCACATAGGTCGCTCCGCCATTTCCCACCTTGACTCTGGACGCCCCGGAGCACCATGAGCTCCAGCTCTTTGCTGTAGGGCTTGGCGATGGGGTTGAGCTATGGGACAGAGATCCTCCTCATTGCCCCTAGTTCAAAGTGCCCCCAACCATTTTGGAAAAAGTCAGTTTGTGGTTTTGACTTGGATCTCAGCATCCTAACAGGTGAGAAATGGAGTTATTTCTAAGTGTACGTATTCGTCTCAAAGTGGCAGATATACACTAGTCATACATATTCTGGTTCTCTGCTTTCCCTAATTCATATGCTGGGAACTGTCACATTCTCAGCTACTACTGAAATGGAGCCTTACTCTCCCAGAGAAAGTGAATGGTCCTCCTGTCTGGGAAGCAAATGCCTGCCGGCAGCAGCCCCTGAAACCGCGGAGCAGCACATGCGTGTTCCACCCTCCAGTTGAGTCCCACCGACACAGAGCACAGCTGTGTGTGGGGCGAGTACTTTGAGACCATTTTAAATCGGGCACAACCCTAACTCCATCGTGGCATGGTCACCATTCGCTGTAGGTCCTTGAGGGGAGTTCGTAGTCTGCAGAAGACATTAGGGCTCCAGGTAAGGGAACTGGTGTATCCTCAAGGGGACATCTTCCAAAAACAAAACAAAACTAAACTAAAGCCAACTCTTTCCAAAGTGAGAGATGACTAGTAACAATGTCTAGGTAAACATGCTTTGCATCCTACAGGCTACAGTTTACTTAGTTTTGTGTATTTGGTGGGAAAAAAATAGATTCGTAACAAAAAGTAACCACTGTGTTATGAGATAAAAAGTAGTGAGCCAGAAGACAAGAATGTGACTTTTTGAGGTAAGATGTGCCCCTGGCTGTGATGGGGGCGTTGCAGTGACCGAGACTCACTGGCACACACCTAGTGATTCATGGAAATCTGCAGAAGTTGCTTAAGACCAGCCGCAGAAGGAGCAGGCATGCTGTTCAGACTGGCATGCCTTTGCACACAGTTTTAGAACTCAAGTTATTTTCCAGAAGTCTTTTGCCACATCTCCTAAAACTGTCCAGGTGTATGTTATTGTGGGCTAGCTCTATTACATCAATCTCCAGTCTGTGACCCCGGAAAACACTGGTCAAGATTGATGCGAACCCCTAAGGTAAATTTACAGGTATGCTAATTGTAAGTTTGATAGAGAGTTGTTGCAAACCTGAAGCTTATATGGTCAAAACATGTGTCCGTCTTTACCTAGTGATACATTAGGAGAGAACCATGGCAGATCGCAGATGTAAAAATAATATTTTACTGCTAACCTCATTGTCTTTAGCAATACCTGAAAAATTTTAAATTAATGTGTGTGCATTAAAATACAGCTGACAAAGTGATTTCCCCACATGTCTTAATTCCTCCTCACAACAGTCCTGTGAATTAGTTGTTCCTTACTCCTGTCTGCCCAGAATTGTGATTTCTTAGAGATCATACAGTAGATGGTCAAGCAGCAATTTGAAGCCTTCCTGGGGGCTCCAGACTATGAGTTCTTTGCCCTCACTATTTGAGTTATGATTCCTGACAGGAGAGATTCTCCTCACTGGAGGGAACTGAAGGGATGGAACAGAAAAAATTCTGGTCCAAATAGAGATTCTAGTTGGTCAGAACTCCCCATAATGCATATTTAAGAACCTTAAGCTTTGCTCTCTGCTGTCACAAGATTTTATTAGGATGAAGGATCTATTTCCATTTTTAAGAAAATCTGTGATAGGCTCTGTCTTAATCCCACATCAGAGAGGAGTTTGGGACCCCAGAAATAGATAGATAGATGATAGATAGATAGATAGATAGATAGATAGATAAATTTGGTGGGGATATAAACCCGGGGCTCAGGCATTTAGCATGTATCAGAATCACCTGAGGAGCTTCTGAGAACACAGATTTCTGGGTCCCAGCCCCAGAGTGTCTGACTCAGTGTGTCTGGGGAGGGACAAGAATGTGCATCTCTAGGAAGTTCCCAGGTGACCCAGGGACCCACTCGGAGAGCCATCAGTATGGTATGTAAGGGCCATGCTGAATCACACTGATTTTGTAAAGAAGTAGGTTATTTAATCATAATATCTAAGGGACATTTAAAAAGAAATGGAGTGCTGAAGTGTGGCCACAGAGGGTTTGTTTTGCTAGTCCTGTGCCTTGATAGGACGGCGTGTAGGGGTCGGGAGGGTGGCGCTAGTGTTCATGGGTTGATGATTCTGGAATAGACACTTATAAACTTGCAGGTTTTGTTGAACAGTCCCTATTACTGGGGTAGATTCCCTTCCCCTTGCGTGATGCGTTTTAAAATATTTGCTCAAACAAAACCCAAAACAGCTGGCTCCGCTCAATCCCCCTGCTTCTACCTGAGTCGCACTCTCTCCATCCACCCCAGAGGGATTTCTCTACCTGCGTTGCCTGCAGGTTCGCCTCACTTGTTCCCCGTGTACGTGTGATCTTCCTACAGAAAAGACTCCTTCAGGTTGTATTTGCTTTAATCCCTGTGCGTTGGTGCATTTTAGGCTAGGATCTGAAACAGTGTTTCTGATCACAAACTTTGTTAGCTAAAGAAGTTTTGTGGGTTTTTAAAAAAACTGTTCTAATTTTCTAATCTGTGGAATGGGTGTATCAACAACCCTAGAGCTTGCAGGACTGCCTTGGGGACCAAACAAGATGGCAAGCCCAAAGGCCTTGAGGGTAGCGAATTTTTAGCACATTGGCTCCTTTTTCCTACAAGGTACATTTGAGATCATTTAGAATAATATTTTTCAAACCTTTTTTTAAAGGAGGGAGCCGTTTTTTCAAAGGAGTCTTATGCAGACCTGTAAAGCAGGTAAAAGCGAAGCTGTCTCCTTTTACCCAAATTCTCAATTGCAGCAACGGTGTGTAAGCAGGGCTCTTCGAAAATTGCTAATATAGTAAGACCCTCAATTTACAGGCGAGAAAACTGATCTGAAAAGGTACCAAAAGTTCCCTTGTTCGCAGACCCTGGTCTCGTCCCTAGGTCACCAACTCTGCTTTTCATACTTTTCCGAAATCTCACCGTACCTACAAGTCAATAACATGGACTTGCATGGACGGCTGTGGTTCTGGTTCCAGGAGAAGCTGGAGTCTGACGTGTTCTCTGGGGCCGGCAGCCCTCCAGTCTGTCGCGGTCTGCAGAGCCCCAAAGCACTTGTAGTGGGTACCATTGGCTCTGTCGGGGGACTGAGCTTCGGAGCTGTTCCTGCCACCCGCCGTTCTCCGCATGGCCAGTGCTGCCAAGCCTTTCACGCTCGGGGGCTTAGAAAGCTATGTCCTTGGGCAGTGCTTTCAGATAAGGAGTTAACCAGGGAACATTTCTCAGTTACAGACTTTGACTCAGCCCTTAAAGATCTTGTCAGTAGGCTTGGAGTGGACTTTAGAGTCCCCCTTCTACAGCTTCCCAGGTGAGGCTGGTGTTTGCTGCTCTGTGTCCCAGCCCAGGAGCCCTGGAGTGGCCCATGCTGTTCCCTGTCATTTCCTTCCCAGGTGGCTTTTGCTTTTGGACCTTTAGTGACTTTGCCCAGATTTGCCCGTGCGCTGAACCAGCACACACTCTGCCCTGAGCTGGCCTGCTGCCGTTCGTCGCGTCCTGAGCCTTTGGCTGTGGATGGGGGAGTTCTCAGTGTTTGCCTGTTTTTGCAGATGTCAGAACTCTGAGCTGTGGACTTTCCTCTACAGCCTCGCTTCCTGGGTACCTGCTCCTGCTTCCTCACCGGGCCCAGATCTAGGTGTTACTCTCGTCTCTCATTTCATCGACATCCCATAGGCCATCCAGCAGTAAAGTCTGCCAGCTGTGCCCCTAAGTATACCCGCGTCTGGCCACTCTCCTGGCCTCCACCAGGAGCCGCTCAGTCCAGGTCACTAGTATTTCTCTGTATGTTTTGGTAGCTGAATGGCTGGTCCTTCAGAGGCGAAGCAAGAATAATCCTATAAAAGTGCAGATCGGATATGTCATTTATTCACTGGCCTGAGACTCTCAGTCTTCCTGTCATACTTAAATTAAAAATTCGTGTCCTTGCCAAACATTACCTACAAGTCCTGCACCTTCTGGCTTGGACCCTCGCCCCCTCATCGCGTGTGGCTCTCTCCCGCGGCCTCCTCCTGTCCGCCCCGCCGCCGCTGCCTAGAGGAGTCAGGCTTTTACCCACCTCGGGCCGGGCCGCTCTCCCCCACAGCTCCCTGGGGCTCACTTCAGGGGCTGTTCTCAGCGAGGCCTTCCCTGACCCTCCTGACTGAACCGACGCCCTGTCCCTCTCCATCCCTTTCCTGCTACCTTTTATTCATAGAGTTTATGTCCCCTGATATTATTGCCCTTGTTTATCTGGTGGTCTGTCTCTCTCCCCAACTAGAGCATAAGCTCCATGACAGAAGACACTCTGTGTCTTTCCCCTTTGTGCCCCTGGCACCTGGCACACAGTCAGTGCTCATTTAGGGTTTGCTGAGTGAATGAATGAATGTGACAGTTGTTACATCCTGGGCTCTCCAGAGCCCAGTGCCTTTGACCTTTTCCCTCCAAAGTACATAGGATTCCTGAAAATTGAGATGACATATGTCCTGATCTCTGTCAATCATTTTATTCATGGTCTTATTTGCCTTTCGTTATTGCTCTTTAATATTTATTGAAAACAGAGCTGTCCCTAGAACAGTGAGCCCTTCATATATTCCCTGATCCCTCCAACTAAAGCTGCTGAGCTTTGCCTCCTGTCCGTGGCCTCAGCACTGTCCAGTTATATTGAGAGGGCTGACGGGGGCACGTCCCTTTGGGTACTGGTGCCCCAGAGACAGGAAAGCACTCCCCACTTACAGTCTCTCCCAGACCTTTACAGAACCACATCAGAGAGGGAAACATACATTTACATGAATGATAAGAGTGCTCACATCTCACACCAAAAATGTACAGATGGGTGTCTCCTCCCCTTCCGGGTGTGGCCTCCTCATCCACTATTGGCCATTTGCTACGGGACGTTTTGCAGATGTTCATGTTCACTGACACCTGAAGTACAGGTGCAGCTCTGCCCTGCTTTTATTCATGCTAAGAGTGTTTTCTCTGCGGCACACGAAAGCCAGAAAGCATGGCCAGGTGCCGGTTGGGAGGAGAGGATGCCAGCTCCCTCCACAGTGCCCCCCACAAGGCCTCAGGAGGCCGGCAGCTCTGCTGAGGAGGAATGGGCCAGCCCGACAGTGGGCACCTTGCTCTCAGAGCAGATGGGCCCAAGCGGGGCCGGTGGTGGGTGCACGTCCCTTCTGGCACATGCATATCTATCGTTGGTGTCTTTAATTCACAGGAGACAAATTCTTGAACAGAAAGCCTAAGTTTACAAATTAGGGATCAGGAAGGAGAAGCTTTCAGCCCTTAATTAAAATATTCAAGCAAAGAAATCAACATTTTTATCTCATTTCATGAAGCCTCCGGAGGAGCTTGTCACAGGCCCTCCCAGCCCCAGACCCCTCATCACTGAAGGGCCTGCCTTGCCTCGCTCAGCACTCGAGAGGTTGGTTAATCTTTTTCAGAAATGACCAGAGATGCAGGAGAATCACTGCATGCAATGAAGTTTTTAGCGACATACATTATTTGAAAATATTATTACAGTTATTTTCCAAAACTATTTTTCTTTTTAATTTTCTTGTTTTACTATAACAAGGATGAAATGTCATTTCTTTTCCTGCTAACTTTGGAAGTTGACACTGTCTGGTGCTAGGGCTTGAATTGCAGCAGAAGCAAAAACATTTACACTTTGGAATATTTACAGTAATATCTGGGGGTTACTGTTATCATAGTCTTTACAATCTTGCGTTCCATTTTTTATTTTATCGGGGAAATCTGGCCATGTAGGCCTAAGGGGAACTCTGTTTTGAGTGTCTTGGCCACTGGCCGCATAGCCAGCATCTCGCAGCTGCTGGCTGACGTGTCCCCATGCCCTTTAGTTTTGGCAGCAGCCGGGCCTTCAGACCGTTGAGGAGGTCCGGGCTTCCCCAGCACCTGTTTGCTTTGTCAGTGACTGTGCTGGCACTCACTCCTGAGTATCGCCTGCTGTTCTGCCATTTCCTCTCCGAGATGCCGATGGTCTCACCGCGCTGGGGACTGTGGGTTGAACCATATGCTGTGCTTTTTGTTTTACAAACTCAAATGGTGACCTTTATCTGAAATAACAGCAATAAGTGGAACTCTAGTAAATTGCTGTGCTCTGTGGATACTTTGTATGAAAATATGCTCTTGTAAAAAAAATACAATATTTCATTTTTTTACTACTGTGCCTTAGTAATTTTTTTCCCCACTGGAAATACTGTTCTTATTTTGACATGCTACAAACATGCCATAATTACTGTTTACCTGTACCATTAAAAATGACAGATTTTTGCTTTGGGACCTGAAGCTGATAATGCAAGTTTCTAGTCTTGAGAACCCATCAAAAGTCTTTTGAGAAGTTGGCTCATTTTTAAAGAAATCTGGAAAACCACCCTTCTAATGAGGCTTGGTAGGGTATCATGGGACTCCTATTATAAATAGCCTGTTTGAAGAGATAGAAGTCAGTCTGATTACAGACTTTTCCAGGTAGTTGGTATCCATTACTGGATTTGGACAGAGACTACTCATTTTTCTTGGTGGCCCGCCTCTGGTATGTGAGGGTCGTGTGCCTTCTCTGGTCAGTGGCTTGCTGGAAAATTATAGTTTTTAAGATTTAGCAGAGACACGGGAGGATTCTTTTAAAGGTTTATTCATTTCTGAGAATCTGAAAGAAAAATATATTGCAGGAAGTGGCGACAGCCTGGCCACTCGTGTCTGATGGAGGCAAGTTTGGGGCACATGGCAGCTGTACGCGGTAGATGAATTATAGCCAGATGACGGCTAATTTCTAAAACCCACTAATTCCTTAATTCTGCCTTGAGCTCGTAGTAAGGGGAACAATGAAATTCAGCACATACCCAAGGAAACACATGCTTGGAAAGAATCAGATTTGATGTCAGCTTTTTAGCCGGCACATGTGGAAGCCACCATTCTTCGGCATCTTGAGACACAGTTCTTTGTCGCTCTGCCTGAAGTCTGCGGGCAAGTGGGAATGAGTAAGTACTCCACCCCAAAGGCCTCGGGGTCCGGTGGGTCAGGGAGAGCCCCAGTACGTGCCTCGTCCTCCTCCCCAAAACGTGGGGGGATGTGCTGAACACGCCGGTGGAGGCGCCCCTCCTCCGCTGTCCCCTGCCTCTCTCCTCTGCCTCCTGCATCCCTCTCGCCTCTTCCTCTCACTGTCTGTCTTGTCTTCCGTTCATCCTTTCACCCTCTATGTCTTGCAGCTCCTCTTGTCTGATTCCAGAATTCGTCAGAACCTGCCTCACACTATTCTGAATGAACCCCTGGGGGTGTGTTTAGATTTTTGGTTCCTAAAGTTTGGAAAAGCACTCTAAAAGCAGAAGTTCTTCTTCATCCTTCATACCTTTTTTTAGAGGAGAGTATTCCTAGATCATCAAAGAAAACTAACTCTCTGCCCCACAGTGGTAGAACTAAAAGTAAATAATTCCTTGACAAAGCATTACTGATCCGAAAAGAACCAGTAGATTTTAGTGGGCACCAAAGAGAATGATGCTTATGGAATTATATGTGGACGTAATGAAAACAAAAAGGCCAGGTATTGACTAGGCAAGGTGCTTCCAAAAATCTTAGATTATCCGTGCATCTGTTTTCTCATGTGTGCATTCGGCCTTCCTATGGGCAGGTCGGGACGTTTCCACAGCACATCGCCGAAGCCCTGCCCGCCTCTCCTGGGTCTGGCCCAGCATCTTCCCTTGGCTTCTCCGTGTTGTGGGGCTTTGGGGCCACCACTTCCTTGAGCTCCGTGCTGCCTTGGGACCCCGAGCCGTGCTCTTTGGAGAATGTTTGCTGGGAGAAAGGTTTGGTTGGTGACACGTGATAAAAGGATGTGGCCGCAGGTGTTCTGGTCAGAAGCCAAAGATCCGTTATTCACCTTTTGGTTTTTACTGTCAAGGGTTTTGAGATACATACAATCTTTCACAAAATTTTGTTTCACACAAAAGAAGTGGGGGACTCAAGAGAAATGGTTGTGATTTTGGCTTGTATATTTTGTCTTCTAGGTTTGCTGTCCTCCCACTGTTTAGGCTATGATTGGTTGATTAAAAAACACAGTGACTGTGAAGCCCCCGTAGATATGGGTAATGTCATGGTTAGGAGCGAGGATTCCAGACACACAGACTGAGCTCAGATCCTGACATCTGACTCTTCACGGTTGCATGCTCTTGGAAAATTGCACTGCACATTTCACCTGTGAAAAAAGGGATAATCCTGACACCTACATCATAGGGCTGTGGGGAATACGCATCTCCTGGATGTAAAATAGAGAATAATACCTGGCACATATTAAGCACCCTGTAAGTTTTAGCTGTTATAACTAGAATTTACCAATAATAAAAACCTTCTACAACCCTCTATTTAATCATCACAGAAATACTAATTCTAATAATAGGAATATATAAAATTATAATTTTGTGAAGCTGTAATTCATACATTTGACTCAGTCCTATGCAAACAATATCTGACCGTCCCTAGCATAAGAATCTGACCCTTCCACTTGTTTAAGGTTACACAATTTGTATTTTTCCCATTCTTGAATTTTTTTCTCAATGGGAAAAGAGAGAAAAGGCCATTTCTGTAACATGGAAGCTGTTCCTTCTGCTCAGCCTCCTCTTTTTCTTAAAGTTGGAGTTGTCACTTTGGTTTTTGTCTGCCAGAGGCTCGGCCACCACACAGCCCCACTGAGACTGGGCTGAACAGACCCTGGAATCCACTGCTCGCCCGTCCTGCTTTTCCTGGGCTTGCCTGCCTTACGGCGTCTGGGCATCACGTCCCCCTCTCTCTGCTCTCTGTCGCCTGTCCTTTCTGTCACTCTCCCTGTGCACGTGAGCGCATGGATGCCTACGTGGAAATATGGTATGAGCCTGTGGGCGCACTCAGAGCTGGTAGGAAGCTCTTTCTGCGGAGGGGACCCAGCAGTGGGACTGACCAGATGGGAGCTAAAGGCCATTTAGTCAAAATCTTTTATTTCAGGTAGTACTTCCCACAAATAGAGGAGAACTGTTTACTCACCAAGAAATAAATTTCCTATCTTCCTTTAGGCCTGTGCAAAAGGGTGTTTTTAGTGGTTCGCCAGATGCTGCCTACAGTTCATAAAGAATGGCATTTTAATAGTAGACATTCCAGATATCGGCAGAAATCTCAGTGAAAAAAGACAGTGTTTCATTTTGTTTTTCTTCAAGGCCCTGCAGTTCCTACAAAAAAGGTGAAATCATTTAAGTGGCACAACAAATCTATATTTAGAATGAAGACATACTGTTACTAGTTTAATTTCTCCAGTTTTGCGACTTGTATACTTGATCTTCCATTTTTTTAAGTTATATTTATTCTACAGAACAAGCCTGGAAAGTAATCCTGTAGAAAATGCCTAGTCCAAGGTCAGAGAAAGTCATTGTAAGACAGAGAGTGAAACATCCAGTTTTTAGTAATTAAACTATTACTTGGACCGCTAAGCTGTAATAAATGAGGCCAGATACTGTAGTTAAACAAAATTCTAAGCTTTGCTTGAGTCTGTGTCCAGTTCAACAAAGTCATCTATTTGGGGAAATTCTCTGAGTTTTTTCTTTAAGTGAAGTTATTTATAGACCCACTGAAATTGTTTTTATGCTCAGCTTTTTGCAGAGCATTTGAGAGGTGAGGGTTTTCTCCTTTGGAGTACACATGAGTGTTAATATACCTGCTACCATGATTGATTCATTATTTAATTCTGTTTTTTGTTTCTTCTTTTAATGAGTCAGCATCTCTGTGCTTCTGTCTTAAAAACCCAACTGTTTCTAATACGTGGCTGCCATGAAAGCATGCCCTTGACCCAGATTTCCTGTGCATTGGATAAGACCTTGAAGTTAGACTTTGGCTGAACTCAGGGAACTTCTTCTGAATCTTGGAATCATTGTCAGAGTCACTTGGAATGAAGAAGAGCTTGAACTTCATAGCTCGGCACTTGTTGCATTAGAAATTCTAGGATCGCCAGTCTAGCTAGTGGTGCGGTCCCCTCCAAACAGACAGGCAGTCATGGGTTTTCGCATCAACTCGGTTTGTGGCTACAGAACAGAAGATGGGAGAATCGCAGCAGAAACAGACGTCATAGAGAGAGAACCCCACTAGCTTTACTCTCATGAACACCACGTATATTCACATATTTTTTCTAACTTAAATAAATCTGGGTAAATGATGGTTCATACTGTGGGTTTTAGATCAAGTGCTTTCTAAAACCCACAGTATGAGAAGCAGTGCCTAGCAGTAATATGCCATGCTCCACAGTGACATCAGTCTTTGGGGGTGGACTGCTAAGCTGTCTAGAAAAGAATGCCAATCATCAGGCTGTATTGAACCACTTAAACCACCAGTTGTGTGTTTCTGTATTTTAAACATGAGCCTATATTTTCCTTGAAAAGCTGGAAAATAGAATATGACTTAAAGTAATGGTTGAAAGTTTAGGGTCATTTAAATGAATTGCTGTATTTCCATGGTTGATGTCTGTAGAGGAATTTATGGTGTTGCAGCCAGTACCTGATCCCAGCTGTGCAGACTTGCCCACTCCTGCTTTAAGGGCCGGAAATGTTACAGGGGGGCTTTTCTTGTCCTGCGCTGAGCAGGGACAGCAGTCTGGCACAGCTCTCAGCCCCGAGGTATGGGCGCTCTGCCTCTGCCCGCCCTTCTCATCCTGCTTTGATCAGCTGGTGGGTCTGCAGCAGCCATTACATCACTGCAAGGAAGGGACAAAGAATCAAAGATGGTAAGTCCAATGTGGCTGAGCAGCTGACTCCTGCGAGTTGACTGCCTACTTCTAGAATCCTTATTATAGGAATTTTTAGAACTCTATATAGTTTGATATGCCCTCTGTTCTTTATCCTTTTAAATATCATGGTTTTAACGTCATCATCGGAAGTACTGATTCATAATTAATTATTCATTGTTTTAGCATATGACTGAAGTCAGCATACAATACAGCAAAATTAATTTTTAATGATGAGAAATGTAAGGCAACGACAAAATAATGGCAGAAAAGAACACAAAAATACACCTTAAAGTTTTATACGTTTTCAGAGATTAGACAGAAACTCAGCCCCAACCTTCTGGCGTCCAGTTGCGAAGGGGTACCAGGATGGATTGTGTAACTTGGTGCCTTTAAGAGAAACAGACCAGTCGCTTTGCAGAAGGAAGACTGCTGCGGACTGGGGAATGATGTGTTTTCCCCGTGGACAGTCACAAAGTGGCCATTGTGTCCTGTGAAGAACAAAATCTTCAACTGTTTTCATACAGTTACATGCTTTATAGATATTTTTTCTTGGACTATCTCTTAATATAAGCTGGTGTTAGCCAAATTGCACTTTAGCAGAAACAACTTTATGAGTGACCAGTGTGATGCAATATAAATTCTTGATGTTTTGAAAGTCTCATTTAAGCTAGGGTAGAGCTGAGAGTACTTAGAAAAATGGAATGTGAGAATTTGCTTCAGGAAGTCCTTCCTCAGTAGTTTCTCATAGCCAAAGTTCTGGTAGCTATCAAGAAACACTGAGTCATGAAGTACTTTTAATAAATCCGTGTATGCCTGGATCCTCTGAGTAGAGGTGTGATAGCACGTCCCCTCTACTCTGTGAGATCGTAACGAAGGCAGCCGCTGCAGAGTTCTCTTTAAGCCGCTCTGTCCTTGAGGAAACACTCGTGGGTGGTGGGGTTTGGCCCTGGTGCTCGGGGCAGGTGAGTGAGCTCGTCACCGGCCCGCCGTCTTCCAGGGCAGAGCAGACTCCAGTGTCGGTCTAAGCCTGGTGCCCGGGAGGATGTGAACATCGTCATCGAGGCTAATGTGTGCTGATTTGGGACTTTAAAGAATGATGATGCCTTAATAAAGACGTAAGGTCTTCTAAGTGGACCGCTCACTCTAGGTCCTCTCTTAGACGTGCTGTGCAGTCTGTGGACCTCTGCTTTTTACTCCAGCTCTTTTTTCTTTCTCCTTCAAGAAAAATGAAATGATTCCGAAATTATGCCTAAACTGTTTTATTTTTCCTTTGGAGATCTGTCTCCAGTGTTGCTTTTAGTATCTTATGAATACCCTTCCTTTTTCTTATGAATACCCTTCCTTTTTCTTATGAATACCCTTCCTTTTTCCAGTTGCCCTGTCTGCATTCCCACCCAAGTCCCCAACTCTGCTTTCTGTTATATTTCCATACATGGAAAAGCAAAGTTAATAATTCTGTATATCCACTAATAATAATAGCTAAATTATTGGGCACTTAAGTGCCAAAGCCTTTTATAAGTACTTTTTCCTATTTATGTTATTTAACCCATGTAACAACATGCTGAAGAAGATAAAAAATGTGATTTTCATCCCAGTCTTACTGATAGAAAAGGCTGAAGTCATACTGATTAAACCCAGGCTCTCTGATCCAGGGCCTCCTCCTCCTCGAAGGCCAGCTGACATCCAGGCACAGAACAACAGGTCTTTGTCATGGTCACCAAGGAGCCAGCAGGGAATGCCTTGTCCTAGAACAGCGCTGGTCTCCAGCAGCCCCGGTCTTCCCCATTCTCCCCCACCTCCATTTAGAACACAGTCTATAGCGTGTTTTCTGGGTCCCAGTGGACATTGTTATGCAGTCATCCAGCAACTAGAACTTGGGGATTGTTTTTCTAATGCTTTAAAATTATAGTGGCTTCTGGAAAGCCCCCGACTTGTGGTAGAGGTGATTGCACCATACCTCACCCTGATTGAGAGGCTGGTGTGAATAGTGTCAAAGGTGAAGAACACACAGGGAGCTCGGCTGGCAGGAAGTCCCTGCCTCAGCTTATAAACTGTGTATTGGACCCTTTATTTACACCGCTTTATTGGAGTCATCAAGGCCTAACACTAGTGACAAGCTGAGGACTGAAGGTCAGGAGATGGGGGATTCCAGTCCAGCTCTCAGGCTGTCTGCCTGACTTTAAGGTTTCCTCATCTCAGAAGCATCCAAAACTCCGCTAGGGACCCCAGTGCACTACATTATGAAGCCATGTCCACATAAGCTACGTCTTCATTTGAAGATTGAAACTGTGCTGTAGGCAGTGACAGAAGCATGTCACATGTCACCCTCCACCCTGCTAATGCTCTCTCACTTGCACATCCATTACCCAGCCCTTGACTCACTGCTCTCCTTTATTTACTGTCACCTCGTTAACTGGACTACATTCTACATAAATTATTCTAGTCTGCAAATGCTAACTAAATATTTAGTAATTAAGACTAGTCAGAAAGTACAAGACCATCTAAATACCTTGTTTCAGTCCAGTTTTTTAAATTAATCTAAAATTTATTATTCTCTGTCCCATTGGGTAAGAATTCTACATCATTTCTGACTTTGAGTTCCAATAATTTTTTTAAAAGCAGCTGAAAAACCCTAAAACAAAGAAAGATAATACTTTGCTTCCACATTTTTCTCCCCCATCCTGTTAGAAACCCTGTCCCAGAGCTGGAAAAAAAAAAAAAAAAACACCTGAAAATCTTCAGCCGAAAGGTGAAATGTTTTGAATGGAGGGGCTTTCAGGGAAGTGCCAAAGATCACGAATAATAAAAATGTCTTCTCAACCATTTAATTTAATTCAAGTATTTACCGAGCAACTCCTAGGGGTCAGTTACTGTAAAAGCCCTCTGGGGACTGCAAAGATGAGAACGGGCCCCGCCTCCTATCGGCACACCGTCCAGTGGAAGAGAAGACGCCTGTGCGTTACCTGAAACAGGGCAGGTGGGACAAGCCTTAAGGGGAGCGTGAAGGAATGTGAGGGAGGGAAGAGAGAATAAAAGAGATGAATTCTGGCCAGGACGTCTTAGCAGGCTGCACTGAGGAGGTGGGGTCATTCCAGCTCTTCCTTGGAAAATGGTGAAGGGATAGAAGGCCATTCTGGGCTGAGAAAACCAAAGCCAAGAAATAGAACAAAGGGCTGGTGCTTGGGCTCCCTGAGGAACCGTAGACAAGCTGAGGGGCTGTGGAGTGTGGGAAGCTGCTGGGAGGCTGCTTTACGGAGGGCGTGAATGCCAAGCTGCAGCTGTGGGATTTGGAATCCACTCGAAGCAAAAGGAAGCGATTGAAGGTTTTTTTTGTTTTTGTTTTCGTGTTTTAGTAATTAACACCTTAAAAGGAAGCCTTTGTTATTGTACCTCTCTCCCCGGCCCCTATTAGTGCCCCTTCCAAATGTCACTGGACCTTCTGCAGTGGTGTGCATCGCACTGTGGCTTCTCTGTCACCCTGTTGGACTGTAAGCCTTTGAGGGTAGGATCTATCAGTTTCTGTATCCTCAGAATCTAGGCCTATAAGAGGCAAATGATTTTTACTTCATGTGTTTTCATGGAACAAACACATTAAAAAGGTTAGAAGGCACAGGGATGGGGCCTGTTTCAGGAGGACACACGTGGTGAGCACACTCAGGATGAGTTGGAAGGGGGAGCTTTCGTGGCTCTCCTGGAGGAAGAGGTGGGATATCGAGGATGCAGTTTGGACAAGATGCGGTGACTTCTTGGGTTTGAGACTCAAAGAGGGAGCAGAAGAAATGAAGATTTGAGTGTTCTAGCCTGTGCAACAAGACCGACTACACCATCAGCTAGATAGGGAATAGAAGGAGAGGGTTTCGGGGACACACATGGAGAGGGAGCGGATGCATCTGTTTGTGGTGAATCTGAGGGTTTTATCAGTGGCTACTATAGTAGTAAGTCTCTGTCAGTTCAGTGAAATCAAAGATAAGCAAAGATTTAGCCCCCAGAATAATTGGTTACCTGTAATATCCCAGGTGCTGTGGTAGGCACTTTATACATGTATAAGCTCCTTTAACTCTTAATTCAGTAAATTGAGTGTTGTTACTACCCTCCTTTTGCAGATGAGGAAATGGAGGCCTCCTTTTATACAGTGGTTATATCATTTCCCCAGGTTCAAGCAGCAGCTAAGTGTCAGGGCCAAGATTAAAATTCACAGACAAACCCATGGGGTTGAGCTTGTCCCCACTCTGGTAGCATAGCACACAAAATCAGGGCACTTTTGCTGGTGAGATAATGTAGAAGACTTTGGGAGGTGAGAAAAAGGTAGGATCTCCCAAAATCTGGCTGCCAAAAATAGACTCACAGTCTCATTGATCAAATGCAGGGAGTGGGAGAGGAAGCCTGCTGAGTGTAATGGCCCTGTACACACCATCTTCCACGCTGATTAAGTACCAGCAATTAGCATCTGCAGAGTCTAGTTATGAGCTCTCAGATATGTGTGACTGGGACCAGAGGGCAGCCGTCTACCAATAAAAATGGCTAAAGCAACCTTTCAGTACACCTCCCTGCAGGGAGATCTTCAAAGACTTGGGTTATTGTCTTGTAATTTAGTGACTCGTTTACAGCATGTATTTTCCGAAAATTTGGTCCTTCTCCCTAGGGACAAAACATGCACAGAAATCAGTAGAGGAGGGGGTTCCCCGCTTCGGGCAAGTTGACCATGAATTTGTTAAAGACCTAGTAATAACGGAACATTAGGAGTAGAGGGGCCCCTATTGAGTATTATTCTCATGGCAGTAAGTCGAGCGCTAGATGCGCCTCTTCCCGCCCCAGTCTCTGGCCCCAGGCTCCGCCCCTGCCCTGGCCCAGGCTCTGCACTCCCAGCACTGGGCACCAGCCCTCAGCCCGTGCCTGCATCTCTGCTCTTGCTCCCGGCACCTGGCGGGACTCTGGGCGGGTCTCTGTAGTGACTGGCAGATGCCTGGACCAATCACGTCCAGGCGCTGGTTGGTTTCCTCTCCATCCCTCCCCAGTCGGTGACTGACAGTTCGATCCAGGGGCTGAAAGCAGTATGGGGGGTAAAGTGTGCAAGTGGCACCTGTATGTGTACAATGGGCGATATTGGAATCAGGTGAGAATCCTGGCCATGAAAGTTCCATTTTCCCTACAAGGAGGAAGAAAGGGAAATCTGAAAATGTATGTGGGATATACCTAAAACATACGGGAAACAAAATATATGTTCAGTAAGTAAATATCTGACTCTGTTCTGGACATTGTATTAAAATACCTTGATTGAGGCATTTTGTAGCACAGATGGAAATTGATGATATATGTTCTAAAAATAAGCCAGGCTTTAGCTCTTCTGTGTTCCCTGAATTTGGTGAGACGTTTTTGTTTGGATTCTGCAGGAGCAATTTAAATGGCTTTGAGAAATGTATGAATTTTAAAGAGAATAAAGATTAGCTTTGTTACCAGTCTTTTAAGACCATAACCATTTGCAATTCAGTTTCCTTAGCTCGGAGTGGGAACAGAAGGGACTTCAAAAGCACACCCCTGTTAGAGCATTAATTAAATAGTGCTAATTAAATATTTGAAGAAAATATTCTTCCTCTGGATGAAAGATTCAAATATGAGGCATGTGGAGTCATTACAGTTTATGTCCTAGGTAAACAAGTGAACTGGGGGAGGGCACATCAGTTCTACTTTGCCGTTATAGCCAGAACAATAAATGCTGTTACATGTCTCCACACAGAAATGATAGGAAAAAATCTGTTATCCCTTCTAAGGGTATTTGACTATTAGAGCCAAGGACAGATTAATTCCTTTCCTTCCTGCTACCTCCTCACCTCCCTCCCCTTGTGCCTCTCCGGTTGAAATATTGGCATTAGCACTGGGGAGTAAGACAGTGATCAGAACTGTCCTGTCACAGCCTCCTTCTGTCCTCCATACTGTCCCCACCCCACCACCAACCACCAAAATTTGTGTCTTTGCTGGCAAGCGTCAGGAAATGGGATTTAAGCCGTTCCCTATGAGAGGTGCTTCTGTGCTTTTGATCGAGGTTTTCCTAATGCTCTTCACATTTTAACCACTTATAAGCAATAAATGTTTTGTGTTAGGCATTCTGCAGAAAGCTGTTCTTTATTGTAATCTAAGGCAATATGTAATCCAGTAGGTGAAAACTCTCCCGAGATATGTTTTGGTAGTAATTAAAAGGGAAAGGTAACTGACTCTTGTATTGGTTACAAGGAAATAATGTGTATGGTTATCTATGTCAGTGTTTCTAGAATTGACATTTCCATTTTCTTCCTATATCTTTTTATTCTCAGACTTCCTTCTTCCCCTTCCTCTTGGCTAAAAGGACTAAATCTCACTGGTCGTAAATCAGCCATTGAAGACCTGCCCACTCCGGACTTGCTCGCTCAGCCGCTGTTTGTTTTCTCCATCCCACTTACCCTGATCCCCTTTCTCCATTACCAGGACGGGTGCTATTCTGAAAGGATTACTCAGTGAGTTGTCACTGGCTTTGAGGTGTGAACCTGTGTTCAGCTACCAGCTAGCATTGGGATTTGTCATGTCCCTTTGTTCTCAGTTTCCCCATGTGTGACACGAAGAGGTTGCATTAGGTAATTCTGAATTTTCTTCCAGTTGTAAATTACTCTTTTCTGGTTACTCTGGAGTCAGGCAAAAACTAACCTCACTGAACCCCATCCCTTATCTTTTCCATTGAAGTAGCTAATCTGACTGCTGATTTTAGTAACCCCAAATCTTAAGCCTATCAAACCCCAAACTGCTCTTTAAGACAAGTATTTTGCCATGCCTTAACTCTCCTGAAATAAAATTCATAGATAATAAAATCTTGCTTACAAACAACTAAAACAAAATATCAATATAATCAGCTAAGTGAAACATAAAGGAGAAATTAAGGTAAAGCACTTTAGAAGAGAACAGTATGTATCCCAGCATCTAAGTGCTCAGACCTCACTACATCAACGCAGGGAAACATCATGATGCTCGCACCTGCTCGTACACTCACCACGGGTGTGACGGCTGCAGTGCAGAGCGTGGGGACATCTGTACGGACACAGGCATATTGTCTGATGACAGACAGTGCTAGTGGCAGGGGTGTTGGTGATAGTATTGCCAGGATGGTGAACAGGATTTGGTAAATGTCCCCAGAGAGTGCAATCTTCCCTGAAATCCTGTGGGAACTATGTAAAAGCTACTTTATGGGTTGTTTTTTTTTTTTAGGATGTTGGCTCAGAAAATAGTAAACAGGTTTTTCACTTATGTGAATGTCCCAAAGAATATTTATTTAAAGGTATTGCAAGACGTGGGCAGCTCCTCTTGTGAAGGAGTGCACCTGGTGCAGCAAGGACACTCAGCACCCCGACCTCTGGGGTAAGAGGGGCCACCACCTCTCCTCCCACGGCCCCTGGCGTAGACGAGGAGACTGTTCTTCTTCAGATCAGAGCAAACCAGTTACTTGGTTTGGAATACCTCTCGCGACAGTGAGCCGCATATTATTTCGTGTGAGTTTTGGCATTAATTTGCTTTGCGCCATCTAAGCAGGCAGGAATTTATTTGGTGTTTCTTTCGAGCACTTGTGTTCTTGATGTCTAGCATAGTAGAGAAGATAACAAATATTTAATGATTAAAAGAAGGAAAGGAGGGAATATATCTTCCAGCCTTTATTTATATGCCCTGTTAACAGCATCTAAGCTACCATCGTTTAGAAACAACAAGGAATAGGGAAAGGAGATACATACTAATACAGAATTGAGAATGGTTGGGCCAAGATACACATATTGTGGAAAAGGAAAGGAAAAAATGAATTTTTTCTTAATGGAAGAGTGAAGTAGAAGTTTCTGCAGACAGACGCCTTCAGCATGAACAACTAACACCTATGTGGTGTTACTTGCTATGTGCCAGATGCTGTTCAAAGCGCTTCCCACATGTTAAATCACTTTATCTTCACAGCAGTCTCCATTTCACAGGTGAGGAAACTGAGGCACAAACATGTCTGGTACGTTGCCCAAGGCCACAGGTCCTACACCCTGGGAGAAACCTGGAGCTCTGATGCCAAGCTGTTTCCAGCCAGAGTTCTCTACTGTGGAGCCCTCTATGCCTGTCACTTAATAGTATTTTTAACTAATATTTTGCAGAATAAGTTAGTTCTAGAATTATACTGCTGTGAAAGGTTTGAAATAACATGACTGACAGCATGATGGGCAGGACAGCTCGTGGTTGTGTGACACTGTCCCCCACGCAGGCAGAACGGAGGCCTCTGACTGCCGCCGCTGAGCACAGGGTCTGCATCACCACACAGCACACGGATGCATCCTCATGACAAAGCTTAGAATGCACAAGTTCATAGAGTGAAATCGTCTTCCTTCATTCCTCTAAGAAATTCCTCTCTCTCCCTCAAAAATAAGTCCGGGTGTGCCTGCTCCTTCTTCTAAGCATCTGTGAATACACACACACACAATTTTCTAACATAAAATGCACTACAAACCATATATACTTTCTTTTGTTACGTTTGTTCTGGCAATGTTTTGATTCCTAAATATATGGACCTTTCTAATTGTTAATGGTTGCCTAATAAAACCAGACCATATGATGGTAATTTGTGAAATCATTCCCTTACTTGGTTTTAACTCTTCAAGCAAAGAAATGTGAATCTGTGTTTGGATAAACTTCTTCATGTTCATTGCCAACTTTTGTTTTTGTTTTGAGTGCATTCCTGGAAGTGGAATTTCACTGGTACAATTAACCTTTCCTCTGAAAGGGTTTCCCCACGTAAACGTACCCACGTAAACTTACATTAAGGGATGAGTGTTCATGTTCTTGCGCCTGGACCATCAATGCACATTACTGACTTTTTTTTCTTAATGTTTTGCCCATCTGATCTGTAAAAAGCCATAACTCATTGTTTCAAATTGCATTTGTGAAGGATGTAAACATCTTCCCATTTCTTTTTGGCTATTTGTATTTCCTTTTCATAGGTATTTCTTATGCTTTATTGAGTTATATTTCCCTCAGTGTGGCATATATTTCTTACTGTAGTAGTGTCTTGTGATAGAGAAATTTAAATTTCTAAATAAGCCAATTTGTTAATCTTTCCTTCCATGAATTCTGGGTTTAAGGAAGGTGTTCCCTACCCAAGACTGTAATCATTCAGTTATGTATTATTTTATGTTTGTATAGATTTAAGTTTAGGCCTTAAGACTATGTGGAATTCATTTTTGTGTGAAGTAAATACTGCCTAAATAATACCAGTCAACAGTATATGATACTTACCATACACTAGAGAAACTGGGCTAAATATTTTAAGTGGATTACCAAATTTAATCCTCCCAATATTCGTACCAGATAGTTGTTTTCTTACTAACTGTACATGCGCAGATTGAAGCACAGACGGGGCATTGACTTGCATAGGGTCATAGGAGTCGGCGAGAAAACTAATCTCAGCTCAAGCAGGCTGATTAAAGGTGCTAGTGGTCAGAATTTGCTCCGGGGTAGACATTTAAGAACTCTAAAAACTGCTCTTAATTCTCAAAGGGTTTCATTGGGGTGAGGATATCTGTGACTGTGGGATCTTTAGTTCCACACCAACTGAGAGAGATGGGATTTGGAATCCAAGATATATATAAGACAGTGGTTCCCCAACTTTAGCAAGAATCACAGTCTCTTGGACAGCTTATTAAAACCCAGACTGGAGAGCCCCGTCCTGCATCTGATTCGTAGGTCTGGGGCGGGACCTGAGGATCCGTGTTACCCACAGGTTGCCAGGAGATGAGGCTGCTGACACACGGTAAAAGCCGTAGTGCTGTAGCGCCTTGAAGGACGCTTCATGTCCCAGCGTGGCTCTCAGAACAGCGCATCCTTTCTTCACTATCTGAAACGCCCCTGTTTTCTATAAACTCAGTTCTACATGTCTGTGGACCTCTTTTTCAACTCTCTGTTGCTGCTTTAATATATTCATCTATTTTTAAACTAGAAAGTACTTTAAACTGGTAGGAATAAAAGTACTACGCTGTCTCAGTCACTACATCTTTATAGCCAATCAGCATTGATCCCTGATGGGCAACTCCCCTCAATGGGAAGTGCTTTTTCAAAATAATGGATGTTATTCTAGGCTATTTTATCCTTCAAATTTGTATATTCATGTACATAATTTATACCATGCTATTGTTTTCCCTAATGCTCTTCCATCTATTTTTGAAACTACCACCCTGTGCGAACACTTAACTTTTCCAGTGACTGAGGACATTGGGACAGTGTTTTTCATAGAGGGAGTATTTGTTCCTATATGAAATATATTCTCTTATTTCATATAAGGAGTTATTTCATATATGGAGTATTTGTTCCTATATGAACCTCACCTTGAAAACTGGATTTATAAGTTTTTAGGTGTAGGTTTTTGTCTGGTTCTCAGCTCCTTCTGTGTATTAAACTATTGGAAGATTTCCTTTTGAGCACTGCTTGAGTCGTTTTCCATAAGTTTGAATGTGTACTATTCCCATGATGATTAATCTCCACAGCAAAAATATTTACATTCAACTGAGCACCTTTGGCACCAAACACTTAAAATATGGCAGAAAGCAAGGCATATGGGTATTCTTCTGCTTTCTTGAGCTCTGCCAGAGCTTGTGTGCTGGTAGGAGAAGTGGAGGCTAAGAGGCAAACACATGCATAAATAGGATGAAACCAGGTGAGGGTAGGTGCTGGGAAGGAAATGGAACAGGGCGATGTGGTGTGAGCTGAGGTGGGACAAGCAGTGGCGGTGGCTGCTTGAGACCCGGGCTCTGAGGAGAGGATACCGAGCTGTGAGCTGATGGGGAGATGGGGCTCGCGATCCCAGGGTCTAGGACAGGGCTGCAGGCAGAAGGAACAGCATGGCAGCTCGTGGCGGCACGGTCAAGGAGAGAGAGTGGAAGACAGGTCAAGCCTATTGATCAGACCCCAAAGTCTATTCTGTCCTTAATTAACGGTAATTGACACCCAGATTGGATCACACTGGAGTCACAAAGGGGAAGCTATGAGTAAGTACTTAGGGGAGATAGTCCCAAGCTGGGGCCGTCAGACAGAGCAGGACATAGGGGCGCCCTCGTAGTTGTCTTTCTCTCCCCTGAATCGGTCCTCTGTTGACACGGGGGGGCCCGACCATCGCCCTGCAGGGACCCCGCTTCTCACTTTTCTGTGGAACACCTGCCCTTGCTCCCCCTCGCACTCTGGCCCTTTCTCTGGTCTAGTGTTCGGGTTGGTGGGCACGCCCCTGGGACCCCCTGTTTGCCCCTTGGCTGTCAGCCTTTAGTGCCATGTGCTGAGCCGAAGGCCTGCGGGCGACATAGAGGGACTTACCCAGACCCAGACACTCAGGTGACTTAATGTTGTTTATTCACATTTATTATGATTGCAAACAACTTGGACTGATTCCCTCCATTTATTTCTTATATTCATACTTTCTGGTTGCTTTTTTTTGCTTTCCTGCCTTTTGAAATTGAATAATTTGTCTTTATTCTGGTTTTTCCAGCTGATGACTCTGAAGTTACATATCCTGTTTACAGTGTCCTAATAATTACTCATAAATTTACAACATACTTTTTAAAGTTCATAATCTTTCATCAATATCTGGAGTTAACCCACCTCCCTCCGTCTGTCCCCATAAAAGCCTCAGCACCCTTTTTCTCGTTTTCCCTATGCCACTCCCGTTACTGGGTCCTGGCCACTTGCTGAAGTCTGGAATTAGAGTCTCGGGTTATTGCTAAGTTTACTGCAGACCTTCCCTCTCTGTGTTGGACTACTGCCATTCTTATTTTAATGCATTTCTTACATTGGAAATGCCTAAAACTCCAGAACTTGAGTGCATTAAGGTGGGTGCCTGGGAACCATAACTCGCAGTGTCACAGGCAATGTTGTGAGGATGCGTCTTAGTTTTCCTTTATGCGATGCCTTATGTTTTGAGTAAGCATTGCATCCTTATCAGTACAATGGAATTTTCTTAGGTTTCTTTTTCTTAAGAATGTTTTTGAGTGCTGTTTATGTGAATTTTATTTTGAATTCATATGCTTATTTTCAGCATTATACATTTTCTGTAGATGGTTATGCTTGCTATGTTAGCTAGCAAGAGTAGGATAAATAATAGAACATCATCAATAGATTCCATTACTTTAAAAATGCCTAAGATATTCATATTTTGAAATAATAGTAACAATTAGTATGATGTAAGAATTTGTCTAAGCCTCTTACCTGAAGGAGTTTAAAACCAGCATTTCAAAAATGTAGAAGGACATGGTTTTGCCCTAATAGTCACATGGCTCAGACAGGTGCATCTGCTCATTAACAAGTCCTTCTGGTAGTTCGTATAACACAGCTTGACTTCAAGAGAGCAAAGGAAAGAATCTCTTTTATTATCCCTACAATGTTTCATTTATCCATGTCACTCTGCTATTATAAAAGCAGCTGGCTGACTTATCTCTGTACCTGATACTCAACAGAGGCCCCATATCCCCTTTCTTCTTTCCCCTCCCATATCATTTGCTGTTCAACCAAAGAGAACATTTAGCTGTGATGTATTTGAACACTTTTATACAAACATTAGGGACATTATTGTTATAGCACCAAGAAAAGGATAAATTGGCACATGGGTTTTTATTTAGTAAGTTGGCTTACGTAGTATATGCAGCTGGAAAAGAAACCCAGATTAAATAACAGCATACCTTATTATATGATAGAAGATTGAATTGTTTCTTAAATATAAGCTAGGAGTACATATAGAGGATGTGTTTATCATGAAGACTTGGATTTGATGGAAATTTGTTGCTTTTTACATTAGAACTAAATTGAAGAAAATACTTAGATAAAACTCCTTATTACTCAGAAATATTTTTATTTGGCAATATTTATAACCACCATAAATTATCTCAAAAGCATCTTAAAATGTTAATCCTTTTTCTGTCCCAAACACCATAATATTATCTCCATAAAAAGTTTGGTTTTTAAGCAAAAATTAACATGTGTCAAACACAACAGTCTTACAAGTCAAGTACTAATGCCACCGTGGCCAACATTACTTTGGTTTTAAGCTCTTTTACGTTATGACTTTTTATCATGCTACTGAAATTTAAATCCTAGAAAGAAATATATACTTACAAGAACTGTGCATTATATTGACTTGTAAGATTTCATAGAATATGATGAGGTCAGCATTCAAAACATACGTATTACAAAATATCTTCGATAATCCATTCACCAAATATATTCTGAAAAACTGCCAGTAACGCCACAGGAAAAACAAATAAACAGATAAAATCTGATCTCTACCTGTACTGTTAGAGTCTTGGAAACTGTTCAAGAGGAAAACAAATTAACCAACTACACAAAACACACACATATAGGTGCTGATAGATTTTTTTATTTTGCTATTATTAGTGTACAATTACATGAGCAATATTATAGTTACTACACACCCCCTATTATCAAGTCCCCACCACATACCCCATTACAGTCACTGTCCATCAGCGTAGTAAGATGCTATAGAATCACTACTTGTCTTCACTGTGTTATGTGTGCTACTTGTAATACCCCTATTTCCCCCTTATCCCTCCCTTCCTACCCATCCTCCCCCGTTCCTTTCCCTTTGGTAACTGTTAGTCCATTCTTGGGTTCTGGGAGTCTGCTGCTGTTTTGTTCCTTCAGTATTGTCTTTGTTCTTATACTCCACAGATGAGTGAAAGCATTTGATACTTGTCTTTCTCCACCTGGCTTATTTCCCTGAGCATAATACCCTCTAGCTCCATCCATGTTGTTGCAAATGGTAGGATTTGTTTTCTTCTTATGGCTGGATAGTATTCCATTGTGTATATGTACCACATCTTCTTTATCCATTCATCCACTGATGGACACTTAGGTTGCTTCCATTTCTTGGCTATTGTAAATGGTGCTCTGATAAACATAGGGATGCATATATCTTTTTCAAACTGGGCTCCTGCATTCTTAGGGTGAATTCCTAGGCATGGAATCCCTGGGTCAAATGGTATTTCTATTTTGAGTTTTTTAAGAAACCTTCATACTGCTTTCCACAATGGTTGAACTAATTTACATTCCCACCAGCCCCACCAGCAGTGTAGGATGGTTCCCCTTTCTCCACATCCTCGCCAACATTTGTTGTTGTTTGTTTTTTGGATGTTGGCCATCCTACTGGTGTGAGGTGATATCTAATTGTGGTTTTAATTGGCATTTCTCTGATGATTAGTGATGTGGAGCATCTTTTCATGTGCCTGTTGGCCATCTGAATTTCTTCTTTGGAGAAGTATCTGTTCAGCTCCTCTGCCCATTTTTTTAATTGGCTTATTTGCTTTTTGTTTGTTGAGGTGTGTAAGTTCTTTATATAATTTAGATGTCAACCCCTTATCGGACATGTCATTTATGAATATATTCTCCCATACTGTTAGGATGTCTTTTTGTTCTACTGATGGTGTCCTTTGCTGTACAGAAGCTTTTTACTTTGATATAGTCCCACTTGTTCATTTTTGCTTTTGTTTTCCTTACCCAGGGAGATATGTTCATGAAGAAGTTGCTCATGTTTATGTCCAAGAGATTTTTGCCCATGTTTTTTTCTAAGAGTTTTATGGTTTCATGACTTACATTCAGGTCTTTGATCCATTATGAGTTTACTTTTGTTTATGGGGTTAGACAGTAATCCAGTTTTATTCTCTTACATGTAGCTGTCCAGTTTTGCCAACAGCAGCTGTTGAAGAGGCTGTCATTTCCCCATTGTATGTCCATGGCTCCTTTATCGTATATTAATTGACCATATATGCTTGGGTTTATATCTGGGCTCTCTAGTCTGTTCCATTGGTCTATGGGTCTGTTCTTATGCCAGTACCAACTTGTCTTGATTACTGTGGCTTTGTAGTGGAGCTTGAAGTCAGGGAGCATAATACCTCCCACTCTATTCTTCCTTCTCAGGATTGCTTTGGCTATTCGAGGTCTTTTGTGGTTCCATATGAATTTTAGAACTATTTGCTCTAGTTCATTGAAGAATGCTGTTGATATTTTGATAGGGATTGCATTGAATCTGTAGATTGCTTTAGGCAGGATGACCATTTTGACAATATTAATTCTTCCTATCCATGAGCATGGGATGTGTTTCCATTTATTGGTATCTTCTTTAATTTCTCTCATGAGTGTCTTGTGGTTATCAGAGTATAAGTCTTTCACTTCCTTGGTTAGGTTTATTCCTAGGTAATTATTCTTTTGGATGTAATTGTGAATGGAATTGTTTTCCTGATTTCTCTTTCTACTCGTTCACCATTGGTATATAGAAATGCAACAGATTTCTGTGTATTAATTTTGTACCCTGCAACTTTTCTGAATTCAGATATTAGATCTAATAGTTTTGGAGTGGATTCTTTAGGGTTTTTTATGTACAATATCATGTCATCCCCAAACAGAGACAGTTTGACTTCTTCCTTACCAATCTGTATGCCTTTTATTTCTTTGTGTTGTCTGATTGCCATGGCTAGGACCTCCAGAAATATGTTGAATAAAAGTGGGGAGAGTGGGCATCCTTGTCTTGTTCCTGATCTTAGGGGAAAAGCTTTCAGCTTCTCACTGTTAAGTATAATGTTCGCTGTGGGCTTGTCATATATGGCCTTTTATTATGTTGAGGTACTTGCCCTCTATACCCATTTTGTAGAGAGTTTTTATCATGAATGGATGTGGAATTTTATCGAATGGTTTTTCAGCATCTGTGGAGATAATCATGTGGTTTTTGTTCTTCTTTTTGTTGATGTGGTGGATGATGTTGATGGATTTTCGAATGTTGTACCATCCTTGCATCCCTGGGATGAATCCCACTTGATCATGATAGATGTTCTTTTTGAATTCAGTTTGCTAATATTTTGTTGAGTATTTTTGCATCTATGTTTATCAGGGATATTGGTCTGTAATTTTCTTTTTTTGTGGTGTCTTTGCCTAGTTTTGGTATTAGAGTGATGTTGGCCTTGTAGAATGAGTTTGAGAGTATTCCCTCCTCTTCTACTTTTTGGAAACTTTAAGGAGGATGGGTATTAGGTCTTCACTAAATGTTTGATAAAATTCAGCAGTGAAACCATTTGCTACAGGGATTTTCTTCATAGGTAGTTTTTTGATTACCAATTCAATTTCGTTGCTGGTAATTGGTCTGTTCAGGTTTTCTGTTTCTTCTGGATCAGCCTTGGAAGGTTGTATTTTTCTAGAAAGTTGTGCATTTCTTCTAGGTTATCCAGTTGGTTTCCATATAATTTTTCATAGTATTCTCTCATAATTCTTTGTATTTCTGTGGTGTCCGTAGTGATTTTTCCTTTCTCATTTCTGATTCTGTTTATGTGTGTAGACTCTCTTTTTTTCTTGATAAGTCTGGCTAGGGGTTTATCTATTTTGTTTATTTTCTCAAAGAAACAGCTCCTGCTTTCATTGATTCTTTCTATTGTTTTATTCTTCTCAATTTTTTTTATTTTGGCTTTTATCTTTATTATGTCTCTCCTTCTTCTGATTTTGGGCCTTATTTGTTCTTCCTTTTCTAGTTTCATTAATTTTGAGTTTAGACTGTTCATTTGGGATTGTTCTTCTTTCCTGAGATAGGCCTGTATTGCAATATACTTCCCTCTTAGCACGGCCTTCGCTGCATCCCACAGATTTTGCAGTGTTGAATAATTTTTTTCATTTGTCTCCATATATTGCTTGATCTCTGTTTTTATTTGGTAATTGATCCATTTATTATTTAGGAGCATGTTATTAAGCCTCCATGTGTTTGTGCGTTTTTCATTTTCTTTGTGTAATTTCTTTCTAGTTTCATACCTTTGTGATGTGAGAAGCTGGTTGATACAATTTCAATGTTTTTGAATTTACTGAGGGTCTTTTTGTGGCCTAGTATATAATCTATTCTTGAAAATGTTCCATGTGCCCTTGAGAAGAAAGTGTATCCTGTTGCTTTTGGATGGAGTTTCTGTAGATGTCCGTTATGTCCATCTGTTCTAATATGCTGTTCAGTGCCTCTGTCTCTTTATCTATTTTCTGTTTGGTGGATCTGTCCTTTGGAGTGAGTGGTGTGTTAAAGTCTCCCAAAATGAATGCATTGCAGTCTATTTCCCCCTTTATTTCTGTTGGTATTTGTTTCACATATGTAGGTGATCCTGTATTAGATGCATAGATATTTATAATAGTTATATCCTCTTGTTGGACTGACCCCTTTATCATTATGTAATGTCCTTCTTTGTCTCTTGTGACTTTCTTTGTTTTGAAGTCTATTTTGTCTGATACAAGTACTGCAACTCCTGTTTTTTTCTCCCTGTTAGTTGCATGAAATATCTTTTTTCATCCCTTTACTTTCAGTCTGTGTATGTCTTTGGGTTTGACGTGAGTCTCTTGTAGGCAGCATATAGGTGGGTCTTGTTTTTTTATCTATTCAGTGACTCTACGTCTTTTAATTGGTGCTTTCAGACTATTTACATATAGGGTGATTATCGATAGATATGTACTTATGGGCATTGCAGGTTTTAGATTCCTAGTTATCAAAGGTTCACGAGTATTCCTTTAGTATCTAACAGTCTAATTTAACTCAGTTCAGATGCTATTACAAACACAACCTAAAGATTCTTTTTTTTTTCCTCCTTTTTCTTCCTCCTCCATTCTTTGTATGTTATGAATCATATTCTGTACTCTTTGTCTTTCCCTTGGGTGACATCTACTTAGCCTTAGGAACACTTCCATCTATAGGAGTCCCTCCAAAATGCACTGTAGAGGTGGTTTGTGGGAGGTAAATTCTCTCAGCTTTTGCTTATCTGAAAATTGTTTAATCCTTCCTTAAAATTTAAATGATAACCTTGCCAGGTAGAGTATTCTTGGTTCAAATCCCTTCTGCTTCATTTCATTAAATATATCATGCCACTCCCTTCTGGCCTGTAAGGTTTCTGTTGGGAAATCTGATGATAGCCTGATGAGTTTTCCTTTGTATGTGATCTTTTTTTCTCTGTAGCTGCTTTTAAAAGTCTGTCTTTATCCTTGGTCTTTGCCATTTTATTTATTATATGTCTTGATGTTGTCTTCCTTGGGTCCCTTGTGTTGGGAGATCTGTGCACCTCCATGGCCTGAGAGACTATCTGGAAGTTTTCAGCAATCACCTCCTCAAAGACACTTTTTATCCCTTTTTCTCTCTCTTCTTCTTCTCGTACCTCTATTATGCAGGTATTTTTCCGTTTGGATTGGTCACACAGTTCTCTCAATATTTTTTCATTCTTAGAGATTCTTTTTTCTCTCTGTGCCTCACCTTCTTTGTATTCCTCCTCTCTAATTTCTATTCCATTTACTATCTCTTCTACTACATCTAATCTGCTTTTAAATCCCTCCATTGTATGTTTCATTTCAGATATGGAATTTCTTAATGATTGAATCTCCATCTTAAATTCATTCCCGGGTTCTTGAATATTTTTCTGTACCTCCATAAACATGTTTATGATTTTTATTTTGAACTCTTTTAGAGGAAGATTGGGGAGTTCAGTTTCCTTTGGTCCTTTTTCTGGGGTTTTTGAGATTTTGGTCTGAACCATGTTCTTTTGTCATTTCATATTTCTGTGTGGTGCCCACTAGTGTGCAGAAACTCCAGTCTCTGCAGCTGCTCAGCCCCTAGAGTGAGGCTGGACATCGTAGGGGATTGGAGCTGGTGCCTAGGGGGAGGGAAGATCTGTTTCCTGATTCCCGTCTACCCTGCCTGTCTCCTGTATCAGAGCCAGTGGCCTGAGCATGCAGTATAAGCCTCTGTGCCCAGTATCTCTAGCTGTTGTGGGCGGAGCCTCCCTCTGGCTGGCCTGATGCCAGCACAGTGACTGCCGGTTTGTGAGCAGGTGGCAGCAGGCCAGGAGGAAGGCTCAGCAGGCTGCGTATCACAGTGGGGGGGGCCTCAGAGCTGAGCAGCCAGCCAGGGGGATGGAGCACCTGAAGCTCCAACCAGCTGGGCAGAGCACACCCAGACAACCTTGTCCTGCTCTGCCTTCTCCCGTGCAGCAGGCTTCATGTAACCCCGCCCTTTCAGCAGCCCTCTCGCTGCTAGGAAGCTGGTCAGACTGCCTGCCTTTCCTCTGTCACAGAACGGCCGGGTGTGTGGATCCTGTCCTCCACAAATGGCCAGAATGTCAGTCTCTCAGGCCCTCCGCCTGTCCTAGCTCCCCATCCTCCAGAGCACCACACAATGTAGGTTTCTGCTGGCAAAGCAGATCTCCAGGGCTAGGTGTTCAGCAGTCCCAGGCTTCCACCCCCTCCCCGGTCCATTTCTCTTCCTCCCGCCGGTGAGCTGGGGTGGGGGAAAGGCCTGGGTCCCACTGGATCGAGGCTCCGTTTACGTTACCCTGTTTCATGAGGTCTGCTCTGTTCGTGAGGTCTGTATACAGTCTGGTGCAGCCTTCTTTCCTGTTGCTGTTTTAGGGTTAGTTGTATTAACTATATTTTCACACTATCTGTGGTTTTGGGCGGAGTTCTTTGTCTCACCTCTCACGCTGCCATCTTGAATCTCCCTTATTTCATTTCTTTTGCTGATAGATTTTAAAAAAGGAAAATACTCAGTTGGAGAGTGGCCATGGACACTTGTAACTCCAGGGAGAGGAAATCCTGGGGCAAAATACCTAGCCGAATTGAAATTGGTCAAAGAGAGAAATAAAGTTTAAAACCCATTTATTGCTTACAAACTGCAGTCCATGGCTGTTTCTCTCTCCTGGTCTGGCAGAAGCAGGTGACACCTCACCCCAACCTCTCAGGTTCAGATAAGCCTTCTGTCACCCAAGTAATTACCAATTGTTATGGAGATGAACAGCTCTCCACCCCTGAGGAACACCTATTGATATGCAGATGCACTAAAGCCAGGCGAGATATTCTGGAATATTAGAGATTTACCCACGGCCACCCCTCCAGAAATCTCACCTTACAACATATTCATTCCCCCTCTTCCACAATGGTCCCTGAGCGAGAAAACTGGAGTATTTTGACTGGACTAATATAACAATAGCAGCAGAAATAAAATCATGATAATCCTTAAGCCAGAGGATTCAGCTACATTCAAAGTCTTATGCAGGTTAAGTCTGTAGCTTGCCCATTCCACAGGCAGGCAGTAGCTGAAGAGGTAGAGGGTTCAGAGCAATCATCACATGGCAGCTGCAGCCAGGGGGCACATCGAGCCACAAGGACTGTAGGAGAAAACAACCTTAAGGGTGGTAAGATACATGTTTTAGTGACACCAGCACAGGCAAATCTTGTCCATCAGGTAGGATACATGCAAGAGAGTGGTTGTGATAGGACAGTGGCAGGAATGGGATCTTGTCCTGGTCTAGTATACCAGACTTTTAGCCCCTCCCTTTGGGAGTTACAGATGGGTCAATATATAGGGCTATGGGAGGTACATGCACTGGCCATAAAGATAAAATTAAACTACCCTATATGACGCTCTTACCTCCTGGATGTTTTGGGTACACTACCGGGATCTTTAGGGGCCACTCTGCTGTTACTCCAGGAATACACACGAGGCCAGCGTATAGGCCTTTTCTCTAAGGTGCCAGAGAGGCCAGCCATCGCTGGTCCATGTGTTGAAATGTCCAGGGCCACATACATTCAGCAGTGTCTCCAGGGTTTAATGCAGTAGCGACTGGCCCTGGCTTCAATAACTCCCCTTGGTTTGCATGTACAGTTGTATAGGAGAGGCAGCAAGGTGTCTGAGCATGTCCACAGGTCTCAAAGCTCCTTTTCAGGGCCTCTCATTCAAACACCATAGCACCGTCCATAAACAAACTGACAAGCACTGTAGACTATTGGTGTCTGACTTGAGGCCAGATTTCAACAAACTGTTGTACCTCTCTATCATGCCTGCCTCGGTAGAGTTATATGGTACATGAAACTTCCACTTTATTCCTAATTGGTGCAACCATCCTTGTAATGCGTGTCCAGTAAAGTGGGTGCCTTGATCGCTCTCAGTCACCTGTGGCCACCCACAGGCTGCAAAGAGACGCTCTAGGCCCCTCTTGGTGGTTTGATGATCCGCATAACATGCAGGAAAAGCAACCAATAGTCCAGCGGCTGTGTCCACACATGTCATGGCATACCGGTATCCTTCTGATAGGGGCAGAGGCCCAAAATAGTCTATTTGCCACCTGACAAGGGGTATTGGCCCCCTTACTATTGTCCCATGCTACCGTGGGACTTGGTGTAAGTCCCTCTTAGAGCACACAGGGCACTCCTTCCAGGCTCTGCTGACTTCTTCAAAGGTCAATGGCAAGCTCCGCCGACGGGCTACAGCCCATGTTGTTTTTGCCGCACATGCAACAAACGCTGGTGCAGCCATTGGGCCACATCAGAGGCAGGCTTTCCTTCTAGCCAGAGCACCTGGGCCAGTGTGTCTGCTACATCATTCCCTGGGGATGCCAAAGGCAAATGGCCAGTCACATGATACACGGTAACAGTCTTAGTCTGACCAGAGGCCCATAGGTCTCACCACAACTCTTGCCCCCAAAGGAGCTGGTGACCACCCATCCAGTTGGCATGGTACCATGTTGGTAGCTACAGGGTCAAGCCCCGATAGACGGCCCAGCTGTCAGTGCAGAGAACTATAGGGGAAGGCTCCTGGGTGGTCATGAGCTATACTGCCCACAACTCAGCCCATTGGCTGCTCTTCCCCCTCCATCCTCCATCCATATTGTCTCAGTCTTAGGATGGAAAAGCCACAGTCCTCCACTTAGGGGGCTGCCCACAGCTGGAGCACCTGTGTACCAAGCATCTTCGGGTAGAGTGGCTTTTCCCTCCTGATAAGGACTCTTGGCTACCAATGGCTTAAAAGCAAGTCCTTCCTGCTTTCCACTGGTATAGGTCACTGGCTCCAATAAGCGTTGGAGTTCTCCACTTAAGGGTCTAGTAGAGAGGGCGCTGCTGTAAATATGCACCCCATTTGGCCAGTGTAGGCGTCTGTGCCACATCACTCCGTGGCCTTTGGGTCCAGTCTCACACCCACCCCATGATGGGATAGGTGGTTATTACCTTGGTCGGAGGTGTTCTGGGAATGGGCTCTGTAGCCAGCAAGGCGTGGTACACAGCAGCCAGTTGCTTATCTATCAAGGTGACCCGGACCTCTGCTCCTTTCCATAGTTGTAACCAGAATCCAATAGGTTGGTGTGTCCGTTCAAAGACCCTACCCATAACCATCTTCCATGACATGAACCTCTAGCTCACAGGGCCTTGATGAGTCCATTACACTCAAGGCCTGTATTGCCTTTACTGCCCGCTTGGCAGCAGTAAAAGCAGCTGCACAAGTTTCATCCCAGTCCCACCTGGTGCCCTTTCGTACCAACTGGTATAAGGGCTTCAGAATTGGTGCCAAGTGCAGGATAAACACTCTCCAGTAGCCCAAAAGACCCAAAAACTCTTGTAATACTGCCACAGTGGTAGGGGTGGGGAAAGCCTGGATCTTGTCTATGATTGCTTCAGAAATAACTTTAGTTTTACCCAACCAGACAACCCCCAGGAATTTCACAGACAAACCAGGTCCCTAAACCTTGGTGCTGTTCACAGCCCGTCCTTTCTCCTGTAGATGTTGCAGCAGTCTAGGAACTGCCCCTCCTAATTCTACAAGAGAATCAGATGTGAGCATGATATCATCAATGTAGTGATACAGCCACACCGTTTGTGGTTTCTTCCATGTGGCCAAGCCCTGGGCTGCAACTCCATGAGAGATGGTGGGGCTGTAGAGATATCCCTGTGGAAGGACAGTGAATGTCCACTGCCAGCCTTCCCATGTGAAGGCAAACTGTTCCTGGCTTTCCTGTGCTTTGTCAATAGGGAAGAAAGTATTGGCAAGGTCTACTACATAGTGATATGTTCCCAGTTCATGGCCGAGGGTGTCCAGAATGACAGCTATAGAGGGGACAGCAGCATGCAAAGGGGGTATGACTTTATTCAATTCCCTTTTGTCCACGGTCATACTCCAGGGGTCATATGCCTGTCTCACTGGCCACACTGGGGAATTAAAAGGACTATGAGTGGGCTTTATGATGCCCACACTCTCCAACTCCTTTAGAGTTTCTCCAATTTCCTTGTGCCCCCAGGCAATATACTGTTTAGTATTTGTCACCCACCGAGGTACAGGCAGAGCTGCAGGTGGGTGCTTAGCATGTCCCCTCAGAACTGCCTTTACCCTCAGTCTGAACTCACCTGCTGTGGTCTGTAACCCCAGGCCCTGCAGGATATCTATCCCCAAAATATACTCAGGGATGGGAGAAATGTACACGGTATACTCCTTTGCGGGTAAATGCCCTATCCCTAATGGGATTTGGGCTTTCTTAACTCTAATTGCCTTACCCCCATAGCCATCTATCACAGCAGGGGTCCCAGGAAAATGCTCAGGGCCGCCATGAATCAGAGAACACTCAGTTCCTGCATCCACCAGCACCAGGACACAGTGTACATTCACAGGGGACCAATGAATTGCTAATTCTACATGTGGCCTCTGGTCCCCACCATGTCCCCCAAGGTGGAGGCCTTGATCCCCCTCAGTCAAACCATGATGCCCAATCGCCCTCCTGTGGGGTGAGGGCTCAGGCGAATCCTCAGTACTGTCCCCCAGGAAGTTTTGCAGGGACACAGGCCCGGCATGAGGCCTTGTCTCTGGTTTCCGTGTTCTCGACCTCAGTGGCTGGAACTGCTGCTCTGGCTTTACTTGGTGCAACAGTTCTTACAAGATTCTATTGGGCTGCCCATCAAGTTTTTCTTTCACTATGCTGGCCTTTATCAAATCAACCCACATCTGGGTCCTCGAGACCTTCACGGGCCCTTTGTACCTCTCCTTTCAGTCGTGGCCTGTACTTCCCTCCGTGCCCTTATTGTCTCAACCTCCCCCAGATCTGCTAAAGAGCAAGTGGCCTCGCTTCAGGGTGTCTTCTGTGGGGGGCACGAGTGGTCACTAGGGGCCCAGAGAGAGCTGTGGGGCTGTGTGCAGTAGCAGAGTTCTCATTCCTGCAGTGAGCACCTCATCAGGGCCCTGGGGGGCCATATTATATATATTTTTCATACCTAATTCCTGCAGTACCTGTTGGAGCTCTGCATGCATTATCCAGCTAGTGGGTAAATATGGTAAATCATCCTGATTAGGCCAAACTACCCTGATGGCAGCTCTCAGCTATTCCAGGAGTGTCTGATTCCCTGAGGCGTGATGGGCATTTTGCAACTGCTGCCGGAGGGAAGGGTGAGTCATCAGAGAAGCCAGTCTACTCACCTCAGCACCTGACGCAACAATGTTTTCCACCCCCATATCCCAGAGAGATTCTGATGGCCTCTGCCTCTACCGGAGGCTCATGTCCACCAGCTCATCCTGGGTATAGGGGTGGAGCATAACCTCCTCCCCCTGAGGAGCCCACGGTTGTTTCATTTGTGTTTTCTTAATTACAGCCCGGTGGGCCTTTAAAACAGGAGAGGCTGGTACCCCCAGCAGTGGCCTGGGCAGCAGATCCACCAGAGGCCCCGCCTCCTCCTCTTCCCCCTCGGGCTCCTCCACCAACGGGTCCTCCTCCACCCTTTCCAGGGCTGAAGGCACCACTCTTTCCCCCCCTCCCCCTTGGCTTCCTGCAATGTGGATTTTCCTGCCACCACCCCCCTCAGGGCTGCTAAGGAATCTTCTAGGAGCATGACCTGCCTTTTCAACAACCATCTCTCTTTCTTAACAGCATCCCATGCGTTATTGCCCAGCTCCTCCAAGCAATGCTGAAGCGTGTCTCTCTCCAGCCTGTGTCTCTCTTCTCGCAAACCTTCTTGATAATCCTCTCTCCGTGATAGCATTTTCCACTATCTCGATTAAAAGAGACCCTACAATGCCAGCCGCGCTACACGGCCACTCAGGGATTCTAAGCAGCCTTCTAACTCATGGAGGGTTATTCTTCAGCCTCCAGAGTCTCCACCCTTCCCCAGTTCCGGGGAGGCTCTGCCCCTCTAGGAGGTACCTTACCTGAGACCAGTTCCCTGCTAGGGGCTCCCGAATTGGAAGCCCCACAGCTGGGGGGGAAATAACAGGTGAAGCTGCCCCCTCTGCTGCTGCGTCCACTGGGGCCTCCCCACCATCCACAGAGGAGGTTCCGGGCATCTCCCCACAATCTCTAGGGGCAACCCTCCCAAAAGTCACACCCATTTAGACAGATTTCGGGTTCAGAGGTCCTGCCAACTACTGCCAGATGTAACTCTGGGGAGAGGAAATCCTGGGCAAAATACCTCTAAAACCAAAATCCGTGAAAGGGAGAAATAAAGTTTAAAAGCCGTTTATTGCTTACAAACTGTGGCCCGGGACCATCTCTTTCCTGCTCTGGCCCAAGCAAGTGAGACTGGACAACCTCTGAGGTTCAGATAAGCGCTCGGTCGCCCAGGTAATTACCCGCTAATATGGAGATGGACTACTTCTCTCCACCTCTTAGGAACCCCTGTTCATATGGAGATAAAGCCAGGTGAGATTCTGGAATATTATAATTTTACCCACAGCACTATTTAGATAAAGCAGTTATGAAAAGCCTGTAGAGCAAGGACCTTAATAAAAAGTTTTAACAGATATCTGAATTTATGGGAAAAGAGTATTCACCAGGGATCTGTTCTTGAGACAAGGAAATGAAATGCTTGACTCTTTCAAGACACAGAAAGGAGACCCGTGTCAATGGTGAGCAAGAGCAGCTGAAGGGACTGAGCAGGACCAGCAGGCCGGGGGGGACCTCACAGCCGCAGAAAGGAATTTGGGTGTTTTTCTGAAGTGACGGGAAATTGAAGCAGACCACCGACATGACCTGGTTTTTATTTTAAAAGCTCACACAGGCTTCGTGCGAGAATGCATTTCGGGTTAGGGTGGGGTGGGAGCTGGAAAACTGGAGGCAAGGACACCAATTAAGAGGCTATTTTAAGGTTCAGGTGAAAGATGATAGTGGCTTGGCCTAGAGTTGGAGTCACCGAGGTGGTGAAAAGTGGTTAAGTTCTAATGCATTTGGAATACGAGAAACATGCGCCTGCTGGTAGGCACAGCACAGGATACGTACGAAGGAGGAAAGTCAAACGTTTCTTCAAAGCCCTACTGACTAGGTAATTTTCTAGATAATTAAAAAGCTGTGGGATGTAGGAAACAAATGCGTATTTACTAAGTGAAAATGCCAATCTTAACAGAGTGCGTATTAGGAAAGGCAGAACTGAAATAGAGGCTCGGCGGTCTCCAAGGGTTGGGCTGGGTCGAGGGCAAGCCGGCAGAGCACCGAGGGTTCAGGGCAGTGAGAATGCTCCGTGCGATATTGTATGCATAATAACGTTTGTCCAAACCCATAAAATATACAACAGCAAGAATGACCCTAATATAAAGACTTTGGGTGATTTTAATGTGTCAGTGTAGATTCGTCAGTTGAAACAAATGTACCTCTCTGGTGGGGGATGTTGACAATGGGGGAGTCTCCGCATGTGTGGGGACTGGGGGATGTGGGAAATCTCTGTACCTTCCCTTCAGTTTTGCTATGAACCTAAAACTGCAATAAAAAATTAGGTCTTAATTTAAAAATTTAAGTAAACATGGATTAACCAACAGAAATCACATTCCTTAATGGTCTACTGCTAACTTAAAAAAGTAAAAAAAAAAAAAACTGGGAAAAGCTAGATGGCAGGATAGTGGGGGATTTAGAGTTCAGTCTTAAATTAGAAGGGCCTGTTAGTCATCCGGAGGTGCAAATGCCTGGGAAGTTATCTGTGTAAACTGGGATTGCCTGGCAGGGCCATGGCTAGAGTCACACACGTGAGAAGAATTGGCCTTGCGATGCGCTTCAGAGGTGGGCACTGAAGAGATCACACCCGGGTGAACGGGCTTAGAGAAGAGAAGGAAGCCGAGCACAGAGTTCCCGGACACTCAGGCATGTAGGTTTCACGACCAGGAATCCGTCCATCAGCAGAATCTCAGAAGCCAAGACAAGTGAGGTAGGAGGCCCTCAATCTGGGCCTCAGCAACCAGGACGTGTGTCGGGCTAGTGCAAGGTTGGGTGTGATGGGAACTGAAACCTCACCGTTAGACTTGGGACCATGACATTTCCTGACAGTGTTGGGAGCTGTTTCGGGGGTAGGGGGGTGGAGGGTGAAGCGGTGACGAGAGTGGGATAAGGGACAATGGGACAGGAAACAAGCACATTTGGGGTCCGCCATAAAGTGGAACACAGAAATGTCACAGTAGCTGGAGGGAGGTATCAGCACAGTCCAAAAGAGGGGAGGAAATTAATGAAAAAGCGTCATTGCAAGAACAAAATCCTTGCAGCGAGAAGGCATGGAACCTGTGGGCATGTGGATGGCTGCAGCTTGAGGTGACAGCTCTGACAGTTCGTCCACTATAATGGGAAAGGAAGTGCGTTCTGTGCTGATGCACCTGGGTGAGTGGACTTGATGGCAGGAAGACGACAATGTTTTCTTATAGTATTATTTCAAGGGAATAGAAAGTAAACACTAGCTGGGAAGAGGAATAGGGAGAAAATGTAGATTGAGGAGAGAGAAGATGGTATTAAATAGCTTCATGCATAGAGGTGAGGACTGACCCGGGAGAAGGGAGATCCAGGCAGTGTTGAAGGTCCATTCATAGTTGCAGATACAGGAGAGCGGACCAAGGTGAAGTTGTCAGTGAGTGAAGGGCATGGCAGCCAGCAGATGACTGCTGGGAAGGGTGCTGGGGGCTCCAGGGGTCCTGCTGCACCTCTAAGCGGGGGAGGAAAAGGGCCTGCAGGAGGCCGCAAGCTGGTGTTTACTGAAGCCTGGCCCAGGGTAGAGGGATGTGCTCTCCGAGGGCGGTCATTCTAGCTACTGCGAGAAGGTCCTTGGAACGCTCCCAGGAAGGGCTGAGAATATAGAGGGGTTACGAAGGAAGGGGCCAGGGCTCACTGAGCGGGAAGGAAGGTCAGACCCGAAGATGTGCAGGAAGGTGTGGAGATGGGCGTCCTGGAGAAGAGGGTGGCTGAGGAGCGTGGGCTTCTGGCCGCGACTGAAGTGAAGAGTTGCAGGCGTGGTGTTTGTAGTCCTGACAGTGTCAGGGGCAGAGGGCGAGCACTCCCAATTCATGCCTCCTCCTTGGGAGTAAGTGAGTCAGAGGGAGTTTGTGGCGTGGGGCAGAGAGCACCTGGGGCCTGGGCACGGAGGAGAGCGGTGCTTCCACAGGGCACCACGGGCCTCCCCCTAGTCCCTGTGGCCAGTGTCCCCGTCAGGCCGGAGGGTGCGGAGGGGACGAGAACTTAACCAGGAACGTGAGGAAATTGCTCCATTTTTGCAGCCATTGATCTTTCTTCATTCCTTTGTCTAATGTTTTCGAAAGTGTCTTCTAATCGTCCAAATCTAAAACTCTGCAAATTCACTTTATCATTCTAATTCACCACTGAGAACCCGCCACTCAGTACAACAGTCCAATTTCAAATGGCTTCAGTGATATGTTATGAACGATTCCCAGCTCCCTGAGCTCAGTCTCGTGGAATCCGTGACCCCTGAGTGGATGTGCGCCCCTGCTGTGTGACCCTTTCCTTCACGGGCTGTTTCTCTGCTCTCTGAGCTGAACGCTTCTTTGGTTTTATGCCTGCTCATTAGTGCCTCCGTAGTAACTCACCTCTGACCAAGTCCGGTCCATGTTGCCAAAGTGTTTCATTTATACCCGCCAATTGAGGCCAAGTGTTCATAAAATGAATCATTATTTGATCAAGTTACTGATTCATTCAAGTTGCTGAAGAAATGTTCCAGAGGCAGGAAATTATGCTCCTCTTTTATAAAAAGTGCAGAATTAAGATAAAGGTGGAAAGGTACTGTCATTTAAGACTGTTAACAGACTTTGGGAGTCCATATACCTATATTATTTTTTTAAATTAAAAATGGACAAAAGGACACAGGGTCACCAACCACTAAAATAAAAAAACTGACATGACCTAATACAACTAAAACTAACAACCGAAACTATTTTCACCAACATTTCATTAAATTGGTATTTTCACACTTTAAAAAGTCACTACATTCCACATTATGAGAAATGTATCACTTGGTCCCATATTTCTCCTTCTTTCTGGAATGTACTGATGAAAACCTCAGCAGGGGCCTGCAGACTGCAAACCAGAGTCAGAGCCTGAATCAGCTGCCCCTCTGGGCCCATGCAAACAGGTGCCATGACGGTTGGTATTTATGCAGAAAATTGCGTATTTGGTTCTCTATTAGTCTACTTCATTAAGCCCACTTTGAGTTTGAATAAAAGTTCCAGAAACATTAAAATCTATCATATCTGATGCCTCTATATTATTTACTTTGCTGTAGTGTCTTCGAGCATTGCTACAAGATCAGTACACAGCTGTTCAGACTGTGCAATATATATATTTTTAAATGTAGTAGCAGTAAAAACTGTAGTGATGGTATTGAAAGAAAACGGCAAACAAAAAATCATGCATTATTTGTTACCTAAGTTTAATATTTCCTTTCATATTTCCTAGTATTTTTGTGAATAGGTTTACATTTTTGCATGTTGTAGCCATAATGTACATGAACACATCTGTTAGCACAAAGTATAGGTATAATAAGATAGGAAGTTCACTGAGTGATAGGTTCTCAGGTCTAGCAAATACATAAAAGGTCATTAATTTTAACCTGATCAGATGGATGCTTAAAAGTGTTCATTACCAACAAGAGGATATAACCATTATAAATATCTATGCACCCAACACAGGATCACCTACATATATGAAACAAATACTAACAGAATTAAAGGAGGAAATAGAATGCAATGCATTAAAAAAAAAGTGTTTATTTTAGCCTTACCTTGAGAATGTCTAGTGATGGAGAATTCAGTCCTCTCCATGAAACCCATTTTATTATCTGCCACCTCTAAAATTAACTTTACTTTCCCTATAAATAGCTTCCTTTAATTTCCCCACATTTATTCTTTTTCGGGACTTGAGCCACGTACATAAACTCATCACTTTCCACGTGGCGTCTTTCCAGCCTCCTATGGTCTTTCCCCCCTTCGGCTCTCTCCGGGCTCAGTATCGTCAGTTCTCAGTTTTTGTGGTTTCTTCCCCATAAGGTTTCAAGTCCCCCATTAGATTGTATTCTTCCCATGAAATGTCTCCCGGTTTGTTCGACACTGACTCAACACAGCCTTTTGGATGATATAATCAGCACTAAATATAATACAAGTAGCACTTCATAATTTTGGGTATAATGCTACAGACTAAGATCTAATTTTTTTTTGCAAGCACATCACTCTGTGGCTTATGTTTACTTACATTCAACTAATTTCTTCATACATTTTCCACAGTTTTTCTGTTCCTATATTATTCTATGTTAAATAGAGTATTAAAATTTAATTTGCATAAGTTCACTTGATTAGACTGAACCCCTTTTTCCAACCTGTGAATGCCTCACATCTCCCTTCTGTGGGCCCCCTTCTCTCCCAGCTTCATTCTCTTTGCTAACTGAGGTGGGTCACTTCAGTGGCCCCCCTGCCCATGGCACCAGCTTGAGTTGAAAGCACGTGGCACACACACCTCAAGGAGTTCAGTGGCCTCTGCACTTCCAGAACTGCATTCAGTGCCATACAGATACGATCCCCGGAACTCTTCCTTTCAGCATTACTCATGTTATTTTAAACTTTTCTACAGTTTCCTGTCTGTGCAGAGTTGTTGTTAGATGTGTGGCTGTTGAAGTGATTTGGGGGTGCTGGATGCTACGTGTCCTAATAGGAACACTGTAAGAGACCCAACTGTCTGCCCAGAATATATGCCACCGGTACAGAACACTAGTGACCATAAATTGTATTTATTTGATATGTAAAAGACCCCAAATTTAAAATCCAATATGCCTTTCTTGATTATATTAATAATTATAGTTTCCATTTATATTATATATACACACATAGAAGCACGTAGAAAGTTCTACTCCTTGGGCCTGAATAGCTTCCAGAGCTTCTGTCAGGCCTTTGGAAATTCAGATTCATCTACTGTGTTTTCCCATCTAGTGATGTTCAGAAACGAAGCCATTTTGCATTGATTTTTTTTCCTTAGCAAGCCCTTCCTGCTCCTCACGACCATTTCTTCCTTGAAGTTCCATAAAGTATTGACTTCATTATGAGGTTGCAGTCTGTCTGCCGTACGAGAAACCGATCTGTTACCGATCCCATTGACCACAGTGACTGCTTATGTCCTGAGTGGTGGTTGTGCGTGACTCAGACCATATGGCACCACTTTGTCATTACCCCCATGTCCTAGATGGTGACAGTGAGACCCAGAATGGCCAAGTATGCCCAGGGCCGTGTATCTGCCAAGTGATGGAGCCAGGGCTCAAACCCAGGCTGAGTCCAAATTAGAAATTTTTTAGTGTGTCCCCTGCCAGTGCATTATCGTACATGGCCTGGGACTAGCACGGGAAGTACAGAGCCACACACTACCCCGTGGGCAGTCACTGCCCCAAGCCATGTGGATGACAGAGGAGTCTCTGAGGAATTGCCTCTAGGGAAGAGTAGATGCAGAATGTGTGAGACAGTGTGAAGGTCCAGAGGCAGCCCAAAGTTCATAGGAAGCACGGTTAGCGTCTCACATTTGTCCTTGGCTGGGAAGGCTGTCCTGAGCCTACTTTGGGGACATGTCGCACCTGCTCCTGTAGCCAGTTCTTATGGAAGTTACCAGCATAGCAGAGCTGTCCCAAACCAGACTCCTCCTCCGCCTGGTGCAGTGGCTGCTTGTTCGCCACAACGAGGCAGCAGAGACGGAGCAGCCAGCGCCATGGCGTCTGGAGCCCCAGCCCTGAGTGAGCTCCCCAAGTCCCAGCGCTGGGGCGCCTGACCCGGAAGTGCAGGCAGGGACAACAGAGTGAACGGCAGACAACAGCATAGCGTGTGTGCTGTGTGTGCACATGTGTACACACGCACACACACGTGTACACGCACATACAGTCCTGGAAGCCATGTTGGATTCTCTACTTTGTAGCAGAGCCAGCAGACGTCACAAAACCAGAAAGATGAGAAAACTGGCCTGAGCCGTAGCAATCAGGATGTGAAGGAAGGGGCATGTTTTGTACAAAGTTCCAGGGCCAGCGGGTAACTCCAAGTGGTGGTTGTAAGAGTGACGAGTGTAAAGAGCGAGATTCTCTCACACAGAAATCCAGTTTTGTGAGCACAGGAAAAGATTAACTGTGCAAAGTGGAAATGAGAGTACTTCCTTAGAAAGATTGTGCATAATAGTCTTTTCTAGTCCCTGACCACACGGAAACCATCAAGAGTGACATCATTTTTAGGTATAAGAAGTAGCAGAGGTGGGGCTTTTTCGTGTAAATTATGCTACACTCCAGCTTACTTCAATTCAAAAATACGGTAACAGTGTGCTTTAATGTTATCATGTATTTCCTGTCCCAAATCTGTGGTTAAATGAATTGGTTTTTTATATGACCATAGAAACTCTTGCTATACCCATTAACATAATTGAGGAATATTCAGAAGTTCCTGTTTCAGTGGGCACTGCCCCTTGGAAGGGGATCAGACAGTTCAACTAGCTAAACAAAATCAGGCTTGGGAACTTCTTTTGGTCTCAAACAGAACTAGAGAGGAAAGTCCAGGAATGAAGTCTCAGTGAAATTTTCCATGTAATTGTGAACCTTTTATGGAATACTCAAAAGCTTAGTTGCTATATCAGAATTCTAAATTATATATATATATATATTCATTTATTATTACATCAACATTGGTGGTTTATTTGGAAAAGTAACATCCATTTTTCCTAGCACTTTGGGAACTACAATGGGTGAAATGTTAGGTATCTCCCCTTGCACTCATGAGAAAGTATCTTGTGGCAAGTGACTGGCCCCAGTGGTATTCTGACTGTACAGGCAGAAATTAATGCTGCGTCTTCCATGCTGAGGGGGAAGCCTGGAGACTTGCAGTGGGTGAAACTGGTTGGCAATAAATGCCCAGTGCCATAAAGGACAGTGTCCTTGAGGGCAGTGCTGGAAGCACTTGGCGTGCGGTGTTACTCAGGCTTGCTGGTGCAGTTCAGGAGAACGTGGGGTTGAATGCTGTGCCCCTGGGAGGCAGCCTTGTCCAGCAGGACTCCCTGCAGAGTGTGTGCGGAACCCTGTCGCAGGGAGGGACAGATAAGCTCTTGGCAGGTACCTCATTTTCAACAGAGCTTGCTGAGCGCTGATGGGAAGGGGACGTGGTGAAGGACGAGTCTGGGCAATCAGTCCCGAGGGTCTGCGTGGCAGTAGAGGGGACAGTCATGACATCCGAACCCCTTCAGCCTGGCTCCTCAGAGGGCACTGGGCCTGGAAGTCCCAGGTGATCTCGAGTCCCTCTGGGGTAGAAGGGAGAGCGACCTCACAGCACTGCAGTGGGGGGCACGGGTGTGCTGTGGAGACAAATGCATTGTCCTGCACAGGTGGTCACTCAGAAAACCATCAGCCTTTCTAAAGTGGGTTAGTTATATTGTTACTTATTTCCTAATGTGTGATAAACTTAACAAGGTACATAAATAGTTAACAAAAAGTTCATAGTTGATTTTCAAGTGTAGAAGATGTACCTTAAAAAACAGATCTAGCAGTTTAGTTTCACAGTAGCATGTAAAACACTGAAATGGCGCCTTTACACCACGCTCCTTGTTTAAGCCACGTGTGCAACAAAACACCAGATATGCAGGTCTGAACCCCAGGTGCGCAGGTCTGAACCCCAGGTGCGCAGG